>CAXITT010001251.1:22354-37997 GCA_964033795.1 Lymnaea stagnalis | reverse complement strand
GGGGGGGGGGGGGTTTGGAGGTTGAAGAGATGCGTAGTGTATGCGGGCATCCTTTATAGACAACCCCCTTACTTAAAAATTAAAAGAAATTAACTCGATTTTTTTTACAGGTTATAAAAAAAGCTTATGACAAACTGCGAAATTCTGAAATTTAAAAAAAAAAAAAAAAAACGACAAACAAACAAGAAAATATTTATCTGAACTTTGTTCCCGGTATGTGAAGATTCCCCTGGAAAGTTTATGATATAGTTCAAATAAGAGGGAATCCCTCTTGATAAACCCTGCCAACAGTGCATACATACTCGATGACGTCATGGTGACAATGTCTCTTATAACGAGATACAACACCCCACACTGTGACCAGTGGCGTAGCTAAGGCTGGTGTCACCCGGTGCGGTCCGCACCCCCTAGCGACGCCACTGACCGTATCAATCTCTTTTTTTTAACACGGACCGAAGCAGAAAGATCTGACGGGCTCCAATGGGGTCATCGCATCCGCCAGTTTGAGACCCTTGGTTTACGCCAGTGTTAAAATAAGAACGTTTCAAAAATTTTTATAACTCAATACCGTGACCGTGTGCATTGCCCGTAAACAGCCACGGCATTTAGAAAGGGGTTATTTCCATAAATAGATACTACGTCATACAACCTGGTCAAGGTGCTTATAAAGACAAATATCAATCGTGGGATTGTAGATTATTGGCAGTGTAAAGGTTAGAGGAAACAAACGGAAATATTAGTCCCGGTATTTCAACCAGTTACTAAACGTTTCAATAACTTTACCACGGGGTGTCCTCAAACTGTAGCACTATGAATCTCAGCTTCCACCTCAAACAGAAAACACGCTAAATATAGACAGGACACCACTGTACATGTTATACATTTAATTAAGGAGCTATTCTTCCATACACACTACATAACACTAAAAGCCCCCTCCATACAAACAGGTAAATTATACAAATAACCTACCCTCCATACAATAAGCCTACTCCCAACACACAAAAAAGGTACATTTTACAATTGGCCTACCCTCCATACAAAAAATGTACATTTTACAATAAGCCTACTCTCCAAACATAAAAGGTGCATTATACAAATTACCAACGCCGCGCCCCCCCCCCCCCCACAAACAGTTATATTATTGACATTGCACTAAAATACCTCTCCATACACATGGTGAAACAAGGTATGTTGCGGTTTTAAATAAAAAGACTGTAAATTAAAATGAGAACGTTTCGGCCAAGCGCCTTCTTCAGCAGACAAGACAAAACAAAAAACATTTCTTTTAAATAAAAGAATCATGCGTCTGGAGACCGCCCGCCATGTTGGAGGGGAATGCTAGATTATTTTATTGCCGGAAGTTGGGTTGTCCAAAACCGAATTAGGTGTGCTACCCAAAAGATTGCAGGAAATAAAAGATTGTATCAATCATTACTGTGATAAATATGCGATTTTACACTTACAAAACCATATTCGCAGGTACATAATACATATAGACTACCTCCATACACAAAGGTACATCATAAAAATAGACCATCATCCTCCACACACACGTACACCCCACTCTGTACACAAGCGTACATTATAAATTATAGACCTCTCCTCCACACACACGTAAATTGTAAAGCAACAGACCCTCATCAAACCATCAAAAAATCCATTTGGAAATGATTAGTTAGCTCTGCTCTTGCCAGCCATTCACCTATGACATCCAGTCGTTCACCTATGACATCCATCCATTCACCTATGACATCCATCCATTCACCTATGACATCCATCCATTCACCTATGACATCCATCCATTCACCTATGACATCCATCCATTCACCTTTGACATCCACCCATTCACCTATGAAATCCATCCATTCACCCATGACATCCACCCATTCACCTATGACATCCACCCATTCACCTATGACATCCACCCATTCACCTATGACATCCACCCATTCACCTATGACATCCACCCATTCACCTATGACATCCACCCATTCACCTATGACATCCAGCCATTCACCTATGACATCCAGCCATTTACCTATGACATCCAGCCATTCACCTATGACATCCACCCATTCACCTATGACATCCACCCATTCACCTATGACATCCAGCCATTCACCTATGACATCCAGCCATTCACCTATGACATACACCCATTCACCTATGACATACACCCATTCACCTATGACATACACCCATTCACCTATGACATCCACCCATTCACCTATGACATCCACCCATTCACCTATGACACTCAGCCATATCGTTTTGATTGGGCTCCATTCAGTTCCTTCCTGTTGATAATCTTTGCCCAAATGATAGGCAACTGTTCTCATTTAGTTTACTCCAATACGTCTCACGTTTTGTTTAATCTTCCTGGCGTAACTGCAACCCATAGGGTCCAGAAATGCGGCTCAGTTGTCCGTTGTATGTTATTCCTAATCCAAAAGGAGCCGCTGCTCCAAAACCTATTTTCTATGCGGAAATAATTGCTTAAAATGTCTCCTGAAATCGCTATCCAAACTGAACCAACATCCAACCAAACACAAAGCCTATGACCATGATATAAATTGAAATGATATATTTGTTTCTTCTGTCTCACAGCCATCTCATTCTTTAATCACGTCAACCTGATCTATGGCGTCGTGTCCGAGTATTGCACAGCAGACTCCTGTCCTATCATGACAGCCCCTGATAATGTGTGAGTACTCATTGACGCATTATTGGTTTAGTCAAACCTTTACTGCAAATACCAGAATGAAGTTCACTTTAGTGCAGAGGTTTCCAAACTGTGTCGCAGCTTCCTCTCCAGGGCACCTCGCAGTGGTGGGGGGAAAAAAAGACATCATTGAAAATTCACTTTTCGTAGTGCACTTGCCAGGCCTTTTCATATTTTACCATTTGGGTTTAACTGGATGCAACAAGGGTATGACTGGCTGCAGCAAGTGTATACTGGATGCAGCAAGGGTGCTGTGATGTGAAAATTTTTGGGAACCTCTACTTTAGTGAATACCTTTATTTGAGTACTTTAAATCTTTTCTAAATACCTGTACCTCTAGTTAAACTAGAAAAATTATTTACTAAATACCTTTTAGGAAAACCTTCAGTGAACATTGTGTTTTAAGGATGAAGATGAAGATTATTAGTTAAAAAATGAGTGGGGACGAAAGGAGAGAAACACAAATTGGAGGAGAAGAAGAGAAAAAGAGAGGGGGGGGAATGGAGTGATGAAAGATAATGGAGGAAAAAAGAGAAGCAGAGGTGATGAAATATACAAATTTGTCAGAGAGAGAGAGAGAAGGAAAAGTGATGGGGAAAGTTAGAAGTGTTCATTAAATTTACTGGGTACTCTTCTACAACATGGTCATGTAAGACCAGCAAGTAAGTTCCCTTGTGTTGGAGGGGAATGTTATATTATATTACTGCCGGAAGTTGAGTTGTCCGAAATATGTGTGCTACCCAAAAGATTGCAGGAAGTTAAAGAATGTATGTATCATTACTGTGATATATGTGATTTTTAACCAGACAAAACCATACACACAGGGACATAATACTATTTAATTTTTTTTAAAACCAGGCCACCTAACATGACTTACCCTAATTTGTTTGTTTTTAGCCAATACTTCTGGTATGATGACAAGGGCAAGAAAAGCAAGCACACTGCACCACAGTATATTGACTATGTCATGACACACATACAGAAGGTCATCAATGATGAGACTGTCTTCCCTACAAAGTTTGGTGAGTGTGTGATGTAGAGACTGCTGTTAAAATCAATTGAAAGATATGGGAAGACCATGATCAAAGGATCAACACAATCATCATCAATGGCACTAAGGCTCATGGAGGGCTCTGACCTGCCTCACCACATACTTACATTCAGACCAGTTTAACGACTTTATGACTTTTTGTGTGCATGCTGCGGAATCCAGCTGCCCATCCCCATGACGATGGTTGGGTCCTCATACATTTGGTTATTTTCTTGATGTATCGGAATTCTCCATCCATCATCATCATGTAAGGCCCAAATATTTTTCTGAGGATATTTCTCTCCCACATAATGGGCAGCTTTTCAGCTTTCTCGGAGACGGTCTGCATCTCACTTGCATTCATCACCACTGGTCTAGAAAAAAAAAGTGAGATAGATGTTTTCTTCGTTTGCCTTTGAGAGGTTTCTGCTTCCTATGAACTTTTGTTGACTGAAATATGAAATGCTGTCTACTGTTATCCTTTCTTCACGACCATCATTATTTCAATGAGCTCATTTATGGTATCCCTGAGGTAAATGAACACACTCTCTCAAAGATGTTTAAATTTGACCTCATCATTTGAATGTCTGTTACGTGAAAAGATTGTTACGAAGAAGGGGTAATCTTTTTGAATCGAGTTTTTGCACAACTTACCCAAAGTCTGCTTCTTTGTTCCAGAAAATCCCCAACCCACATGTGTCCATGACAAAACACTGAAGATATTTCTGTAATATATTATAGTTTTTTGTTTTTTTTAATTAAACAATTCAATTGATCATTTTGCTGGTATCCGTCCGTCACAAGGTGACGATGGTGTCACAGGATGAAATCCACAAGGCCTTAGGTTATTCTTCCAGGATTATAAGCTGGTTCCCAACAGCAAATCGCCTCTCTCCGCGCCGCTGGATAACCCAAGGGAACATCATGTGGATAATACGGCTTGGCACTAGTGGTGTCGCAGGAGTTGATGGAATGTTTAATTGTGTCAATGTTATCCGCCTACGGGACTCCATCTCCAGGTTTGAATTCAGAGTTTCCATCTCTTAGATGAGTTACCTTCCAAGGTTGAGGAGTCCCATCCACCGGGGGGTGCTGGTGATGTTTTTGCTTGACTGGGCTTTGGCTGGAATTGAACTCCAGACCATCAACTTGGGTTTAGACCATTCGGTCACCCAGCACAATTTAATTGGTCATTAAATTATATATTCTTTTTAACACTGAAACAAAAGGAAGATAAAAGATAAGATAAGATTCTTTTATTTATCCAATTAAGTGGAATTTGTTTCTGATTAGTTTGGAAGTATTCATCTTTAGCACATAGATGATTCCTTACAAAAACAAACATTTTTAAACTATGACAATTGAAACACATGACTTCTAAAGTATTTCTCAAACATAAATACCAGCTGTCATTGTATGTCATAGAACTTCACCCCCTTTTGTGACAATATTGACTTTAAGAATGAACATGTAGGTGTTGTAAAATCAGGGGGGAGCACTTTGGTCAATTCTGTTAGATTGGGGACCATTTAATTTTTATATCTTTTGGCGCTATCTTTGAAGGAAATAATTGGACCTGATCGAGTTTATCTTAGGTCTCTGTGATAAAGAGGGTGGGATGTATCCTCACAAATATTTTTAGTTTTACAAATGCATGATTGCTTCAAATAGTTCTTCAAGTGAAGGTAGTTTTGTGTGAGCCATTTTTTACTTGCTTGCTTGATAAGTCTAATGAATTTATTTTTTTTAAATATTAGTCTCACTTTATTAACTTGTATTATTATCTATTGTCATTCTTCAGGGCATCCATTCCCGCCAGACCTTGAAGCTGTGGTAAAGCGTATACACAAGTATCTCTTCCATGTACTGGCCCATATATACCACGCCCACTACAGGCTCTTGCGCCAGCTTGGGTTACATGCCCACCTGAACACGCTCTTCACCCACTTCATGGTGTTCACCTCAAAATTTGACCTTGTCCAGGACAAGGAATCGGACATCCTGCTTCACCTGTTCTCTCTCCTTTTAAAAAACCTGGCCGATCCCGCTCAGAATCCCAAACTGCGCGAAGGACTCGGTATCGGAGACGGCGTCCTCGGGCCCCCATACGACAGCAAAAACACAGACAGCTCTGTCCCTGGCGGTGACTCCAACGTGTCTCAGACCAACCAGCGACTCAGCAATGGTGGTGGCAATCTCATTCATTCACTCTGTGATACAATTTGTACTGACACACCCATGGAGCAAAATGGACTTTCGAAAAATTCCGCCAGCTCTCCAACACGACTTTCCCCCATGAGGGGCAGCACAGAGGATACCATGGACACGGATCCATCAAAACCACCATCAGAATGGTTATCCAACCTTCAGGTCTCAGCAACTTGATGGTGGTCGGATTGTCTCAGCAACTCATCCGTGGCTGACTCAACTCAGGAACCTAGCGTCCAACTTACTCGGATCTTTCAGACATTTTTTTCTCCTCTGTTAATATTGATGTTAGTAGGCTGACTGACAAGTGACGGCGCTCCAGTGTTTGGTAGCCAGAGTTTCGGGGTCAGATCTCTGCCATAATAACATTTGTCCTCTTTTTCCTTGTGTGTTTATAACTGTAATGGAAATCCTCACCTTGATAATGAAGGCAATGAATGAAGTAATAGGGCAAACAATGATAATGAAGGCAATGAATGAAGTAGAGGGACAAGAGAAGAGATCTATGAGAACTTGTCCTGTTAATTTTCAGATGAGATGAGTTTGAATTCTGCATATGGACAATACAAGTTTAACAAATGTCATTTAGAAACTATTATTATGCCTTAGATAGTGGGAGTTGATAACATCGGCTGCTTCTGTTTTGTTTATCAAACAATAATTATTTTTTTTATTGTTGTTTGGTTTTTTGTTGTTTTTTTTTGCTTTTGATAAAAATCCTATGGTGACAACTCAATTGTATCAGGAAAAGTCCTTTAAAAATATACATCAGAATGAGTTACCCTGTGACAACACTGATGTAAAAAGGTAGTGACATAAGTTAATGAAAACATAGGCTTTGTTCTTCTATGTTTAATCAATGTAAGGTAAAAGAAATTTTGTTGCTAAATTTTTTTTTTTTTAAAAAAAGGGAAGAAAGAATTTTAATTGCTTTTGTTTCCTGGCAGAATAAGGTGAATGAACATTTCATTAATTTGATGGAGGTAACGTTCATGTTTAATAAATTTGATTTTTTTTTTTTAAATAAAAAATTGTAATTTAAGAAAAAAAGAAAAAAAATTCTGAAAGGTTTGAATGATTATTATTGTTAAGTAGAACCAGTAGTCTAGAATCCAACCAAATTTAAGTGCAATATTCATTTATCTCTGAACGCATAACATTTAAGACATGCATCTCCATCACTTGTTTCTGGTCAGACATTATTTTCATTTGCTTCCTTTTGTAGTAGTTGGGGGCAATTTCTCCCCTTATAGTTTGTAGGTAAAAAAATGTCTTGTATTTGCCTTTTTTTTCTTTTTTTTTTTTTTTTTTTTTCCTTTTTTTTTTTTTTTTTTTTTTTTTTTTTTTTTTTTTTTTTTTCCACATTATATTTGTTGGCATAATCTCAGCCTCTACTGCGGGGAGTGGCTTGAATGAAGCTTTATGGCTGACAGCTACCTCCACATGCCCCTAGTGGTTATAATAGTAATCCTAATAATAATAATAATAAAAATAATAAAAATAATGGTTGAGGTATTTCTGAACTTGGTTCATCATCCTGACATTCCCATTCAGATTCTTCTCTGCAAATGTTGGCATTTTGTTTTGTGATCACCTTCAAATGCTTTCTCAAGTTTGTGACTGTGTGAAGATTAAGTTGATCAGTTTTGGAATCAGAGGAACATTTAAAATATGGGAATGTCCTCAGGTGTGTATGGGGTGGGTGTTGGAGGAGGGGGGGGGGGGGGGGGGGGGATTGATTTACACAAAATAACAGAGACAGATTATTAATTTTAATTTTTTTTTTAATATTCTGTCTATATGGAGATATTGAGGGAAAAAAAGAGGAAAGATCGGTGGTGATTATATTTTAAAAGAAAATCACAAGAGACAAAGAAATAATTCATTAAATTATTGACAAATTTAGACCTGATCCTTGAAATAATTAAAATGCTGGCATTCGCTATGGAAAGTTTAATAGCATCATAATTTGGTTGTTGTAGTTTTTTGTAAATTGAAATGTAAACAAAAAAGAAAAAATCTAAATGTAATTTGGGTTTTTACAAAAAATAAAATAATGGAATTGACACAGTGTTCAAATGAACCCATCATAGCATCACATGTCTAAAGAAAGCCAAAGCTTGAGAAACTAGAGCGTAGGACATTTTCTGTCAATTAAATTTAATAATTCCTTTATTTTATAATACCAACCAGGACACACATGTAGGGTAATTGTAACTTTTTTCAAATGTAGTGGGAAGTTGAATAGGTTTAATTTTTAAATTTTCTTATTAAGATTGTATGGCCAATTTCGGGGGAAGTGTTGCATATCTATTAAAATAATTGCATTTTTCTTGGTAGTCTTTTTAGCCCATGATTAACTTGAGCTTCATAGCAATTCAATTGCTATACACATGTGACCTGGCAGTCCATGCGACCTGACAGACCATGTGACCTGGCAGTTCATGTGACCTGGCAGCCCATGTGACCTGGCAGTCCATGTGATGGGAACAGTACAAATAAATTTCAGGAACCATGTAAATCATCAAGTATAGTATGTCAGGACCCAAGTAGATTGTGAAGTATAGAATGTCAGGACCCACTTATATTGTATAGAATGTCAGGACCCATTTAGATTGTGAATTATAGTATGTCAGCTCCCATGTAGATTGTGAAGATATTTCATTTCTGGTCATTTCCCATTACTGCAGCTTGATCATGAAATGATGATTGTTTTTGAAGTCTTTCATTTACCTAGACAGTGAGACAACGTGCACGTCCACTCATTTGTACCTATATCTTTATAACTGTATGAGGAGAAATAATTTTGTTGTGCACTCTTGTGTCCTTTAGCAGAAGACTCTTGTTTATCGCTAGTGCTGATACTTGTAAACCGGGGTTTCATGCAGACTTCTGCTGCTGCTGTCCTCTTGTATATAATTGACACATCCTAATGGCCGGTGGTACCTTCTATGTTGTTTTTTGCCAGCACCCTGGTTGCTGTTGCTACTGTCGTCATAGGAACAGATCTTTAAGATGATACTCATTGTAATTTTGGGAAGGGGGTGGGAGGAAGGGGGGGGGGGGGTTGAAGACTTTTTGTGTTGTCTCCCCCCACTTTTGTTGGTTTTTGTTTCAATGATTTTTTGCAGCACTGCCTTTCCATTTTAAATTTAAATTGGGAGGGGGGTGGGGGGGGGGGGGGGGGGGGGATTGAAGACTTTTTGTGTTGTCTCCCCCCACTTTTGTTTGTATTTTATTCAATGACTTTCTGCAGCACTGCCTTTGCATATTAAATTTAAATGTACCTGATTAGGCTCCATACGCCATAGAATAATAATACAATATTGTTATTATATGAGTTTTGAATTTTTATATTTTTTTAATTATATACGCCCTCACTTTATGAATCAGTTCCAATAAAGGATAATTAAAAGCAAAATCTAAAAAAAAAAAATGTAAAACATTTGCCGTGTGGAAAGTTCTTAAAATTTTTTAATATAAATTTTTTTATTGGAACAATAAATGGGGCATAATCTGCTTGGGAAGGTATTATTTTACAAAAGTTTGTATGAGGAATTATGAGAACACTAATAACAATTAAATAGAATAAAAATTAAATTAAAAAAAAAAAAAAAGACATTAAAAGTTACACTTCCATAGGGAGACTTAAATCAGAGTTTGGATGTATTTTGTATAAATGGGGCAGAATCTGCTTGGGAAGGTATTATTTTACAAAAGTTTGTATGAGGAAATATGAGAACACTAATAACAATTAAATAGAATAAAAATTAAATTAAAAAAAAAAAAAAAGACATTAAAAGTTACACTTCCATAGGGAGACTTAAATCAGAGTTTGGATGTATTTTGAACCATGTCATGTTCTTGATGGTCTGTCTCACTGGGGCACAACTTATCTTGTCGCACACCTTTTCTGCACAATTACGTTTTAATTTTTTTTTCTCAGCATTAGAATTCCGTGCTGTTTTTTTTTTTGTAAGCAATAATCACGTATTTTTACTTTGTGGGAACATGGTTTTATAAATTAAATAAATAGGTGAATTGGGCTTAGGTTTGTTGTGATGTTATAGTCAGCACAAGTCTATTAATTCTAGTTTTGGATTTTAAAAGAAACTCAAAAATTATTTTCAGAAGTTTAGGTTTAAGTTTAGGAGAAATCAAATCTCCATCTCAAATTTTGTGTTACATTGTACATGAAAATGTAAGACAAAATTTGAGATGGAGATTTGATTCTCCTCCTCTCTCTTTCTCTCTCTCTTCTTCCCCCCCCCCTCCTCCTCCTCCAATAACCTGCTTTTTACCAACTCTGATTTAATTTTTTTAGGAATTTAGTTTTGGTCCTAATTTTTTCAGCCAAAACTATTTTTGGTATCATAAAAACCTAAAATAACCTCATTAACCCGTGTATCTTAATGGCTGTAGGTGATTAGGAAAAATATTACTATCATGGCCTAACTTAAGAAGTTAAAGACAGCCAAGGTAATTGCATACAGTAGCAGTGTTGTATGTACATTTGTATGTACTGTTGTGTTTTGCTGCTGCTGTGAACATCTAATAATTATTTACTGGGCTTGTGAAATGCACAGCTGTAGTTTTTTCTTAAACTCAAAATTTTTATGAATGGGAAAACATCAGGTTGCTGTAGTAACAATGAATATTTTTGTTTAATTATTGACCTCAACCATTTGGCCTCCCTGGTTGTAGCCATAATTTATTTTTTGGTTCAGGTTTTTTAAAAAGTAGTAATGAAAAAAAATTAATTGAACCATAATTCTGGAACCATGATGTGCCAAGCCCAGTCTGTCACTGTCAGCTCTTGAGATTTAAAAGTGGACATTTTACTTGAGCAAGATTTCCTATCAATATCATATGGCCACAGTGGTGGCCTAATTTGTCAATACAAGAAAAAATATTTTTAACATTTTGGAAATTAATTGTATGTACAGCACTTTCCAAACTGAAAGTTATGTATTTAACTGCTTCAATTTAAGGACCAGCTTCTCATTCTCTTTAGAGCCCAACTCATACTTATTATATTTTTATGTATTTGAGCAGCTTCCCTGCTGTGCGAATGAGCCCTCCAGGGACTAATGAGGCTATACTATGAAAAAAGCAATTTATCTAACAGAATTATCTAGCAGAATTCTGTGTCAACAATTTTTTAGTAAGGTTCTCAGAGAATGTGTTCACAAAACTTTCATTTTTATATAAACACTGGTATTATTATTCTTTGTAATTATTTTCAGATTTTGTTATAAAATACATTTCTAAGAAAGAGCAATTGTTTTTTTTTTTAAAGTTAAAACTTATTTAGAAATGAAGCTAAAATAAGCTGGAGTATGGATTAGGGAAAGGGTCTTGTGGTATAGTGTTGTGACTTGTGTCCGTGTATTTTAAAATAATTACTTGCTTATACTATTAAGAACTAAATCATTTCAGGCACAAACTGAAATGGTCAGATGTGTACTATTTCATTTGAATATAGTCTCATTGTTTATTAATGGTAATCTGTTTTTTTTTCTTCTAAACACACATTTTGTTCCATTAATATTTTGCTTGTTTCTATTGTTTCCTGTCGCACAGATATATTCAACAATGTTAGCTGGAAGCGAACAATATTTTATTAATGAATTCCCTATTTTGTGCTTTGTTTCCCCTTTTGCAATGACTGGTAATACAATTTAATTGCTTTCTCTCTGTATATTTTTGCTTTTAAATTTCTAACCCTAAGATTTTCTTGAAGTTATTTGTTTCATATTTTATTTCAAAGTGAAAAGATAGGAGGAATAATGCTAAGGGACGTAACCCAGGTAGGGCTTTAGAAACTGTTGTTTGTATTGAATTTTAACAAGATCAATAAAATGTTTGATAATCTCTTCACTTGTGTCAAGTTGATTTTTTTAAAACTAAATATTCAAATTAATTTTTTACAAGGGATCTAAAAATATTTTTAAAAAGCAAGAATATCTCTAATGACAAAAAAAACAACAAAACGGCTTGATCTCTTGAAATAAATGCAACTTATGTTATATTTTTTATTCTTTCTTGTTGTTTTTTTTTCTGTTTATTATTAAATGGTAGAAAGCCTGCACTTGAGATGCAGGGATGTGTAAAATTATACTTGGTCTTTTGATTGGCTTCGAGGTTGTTACAGTTAATCGAGGGAAAAAAAACATGGCTGGAGTGAGGAAACGTCTGGTGGGGCAGAGTTTAGGACTGCAAAGCTTTGCAGATTCCAGTCGCTCTGTTCAAACACTGCATTATACACAAGCAAGCACTCTGTGGGAAAGACTTGGATTTTTCTTGTACACTGAAACCAGTTGTTTTTGCTGTGAACTTCATTCGGGAACATGCTGTCAATCAACGTCAGTTCCAGGCTTTTATTGAAGAAATTGATTCTGAATTTTGTTACTTTCCTTTTATAGAGCAGTGAGGTGGCTCAGCAGTGAGTGCCTCAGCTGCTGTAAAATGTGGAAAAAATGTTCGGTGACCCCTGGTCTAGATCAGCTATATTTTAATGTGCCAAACTGAAGGCCTGCGGACCACATCAGGCCTACGGTACAATTATATCAGGCCTGCGAGGTCTTGACCGGTGTAAGTACAATTACATTTATATCCACGTCAAAGTTATGGCGTTTCTTAATGCTCACTTTGCTGAAAAACTTAACTTACTTCGTGACGAGTTCGCACGGTACTTTAGTGACCTTAAAGCACAGAAATGTAATTTAGAGCTGTTTTGTAAGCAATTTTGCCATCGACGTGGCAAAAAGTATTATTTAATTTATCTGACTTGATGTTCGCTGGAATCACCAGACACGTAAAAACACAAGGCTTTGTGATATCCTCTTGCGAAAAGCACACCATTGTCCCTCTGAGATGGTCGGATTCCAAAAATAAATAAATTTCAATAAAATGTAAATATTTAATAATTCACCAACTATGGATGTTAGCGGGCATGTGCATTCAATGAATAACAAATAATACAACTATGCAGATACAGGGACCTTTCTATAGGTTTAAAAAAACCATCTGCATTTGACAGTAATAAAAAAAAGTCAACTCTAACTAATGGATGTACGAAAAACAACTGCTATATTTTTCCATTTATGATTGTGTATTACTTTCTAATCTATGCACTGTAAGAGGCCTGGGGGTGATCTCACAAGTACACCCTCTCCCCCCCCCCCCCCCACTAACATTTATATAATTTTATGTATCAACACAATAGGTGTCAACCTGTGCGGTGACACCTCTTCCATCGCCTAGGTACGCCACTTGGTCATTCGAACCGACAGGATTGCTAAGTCATGATGGTGTTAATGGTTTTATGACGTATCTGTATTCCGAATCAGATGTTTATTTTATGGTTCAATGGAGTCGGATGTCTTTAACTGATGTTTATTTTATGATTACCAATATGTTAACCATGTTTTATTATTACCAATGTGAAAACCAACATTCGGCCAGTTAAAGGATCTGTCCACATAGCAGCCAATAGGTAAAGCTCACATTCAGTTATGTATGTATATGTATATATATGTGTATATATATATATATATATTATTTAAGATTATGTATGTGTATTGTTTAACTTAAAAAAGATTTAATCATACAGTACTTAATGAATTAATTAGGTATTCTAAATAATGAAAATTTCATTCATAATGAATTAATTTCAACTATTCCTCTAGAGAGCTTGGCTTAGTCAGAGCAAAACCACCAATTTTAAACTTTTTCCTTGGCACTGGGAGTCATACATGCGGACACTGACTGTTTTTCCTGATATCTCGAATCTCCTTTCAACAACTTTTCTCATTTGACTTGACCTAATTCACAAGGTAGTTGCAATGAACATCTTAAAGTTAAAGGATGCCATTGTATAAAGCATGAGAAAGAGACTTATTTTTGGAGGACTCGTCTTTTTTTTTTTTTACCATAGCTGTCTACTGGGTCTAACACACTGGTACATAATTTAAAATTTAATAGAAAAACAAAACCTTAACTGACTTTAGAACATTTTTGTTTGGTTGTTAGTTATTTGAGTTGTGCACTCAAGTAATCCATAAAATAAATTACAGACCAGTAAGGAGTAGGCAGCCAATAAACTCATTCACTTAGGTCACATCATTCCTTTGCCATTTGTCTCCTTTTACTTTCTCACATTCCTTGTTGGTACCCGTACAGGTAACTATTGTTTGTATCATTTCTTCATTTAAGTACAGATGTAATGATTGAGTGGGAGCAAATATATGTGATCTGTGAAGGGAGTTTGGTTTCAAGGCAACTAAGTCATGCCACATTGAAAATAAAATACTGATAGCCCTAAATGAATAGAGCCATTGAAAAAAATATAGTACATACAAACCATACACAAACAGAAAGACAAAAATCCACTAAAGTTTATTTTTTTAAAAATTCTTGTGACTTTTATTGCACAAAATTTAACATTTTATACCAATTTTGATTTTTACGCAAAATGAATAAAGACAAATTTGTATTGCATTGTACTGTAACTTATTGTATTGTATTGTAAATGAAACTTGGCATACACATTAAGAATAACATTGACATAATGTTTAAATACTTTAAAGAAGCTTATTACACAGCAGTTATTGGAAGTGTTACAAATGGCATGTATGTGGGGGTCACATAAATATTCGAGAACTCTTCGGGAGTAGCAAATGTAAAAATATTATAAAACTTTTCAAGTTGGATATACCCGGTATATAAAAAAAAGCCTCTTGAATTTTGTAAAGAATATCAATGAAAAGAAGCATACAACGTTTGAAGGCTGTAGCTAGAATACTTTTCCTCCCAATTCATTTGGAGTTCCTTAAAAATCCGGAAAATGCAAAATTGAGAAAAATGAAAAAAAGCATACAATTGTGGTTTTTTTTTAATTAGAGAGCTGCATGAACGATATAGGATGCACACACCATGTACATATACCATTCATGAATTAAAAAACAATAATAGAAAACTAAGACAGAAAAAATAGAAGAAAAAAATTAACACAGGAACCTAATAAAAAAAAAAAATAAATAAAAAAATTCTGAAAAATTTTCCTTTGAGATATTTGTTTAAAAACCATCCATCATTAAGTAGAGAATGTCAATATAAATAAGCATGCAAAGTTTCAATTATGTAGTTCCAAAACTATACCTCCTGATTCATCAATTGACGTCAGAAAAAAAAATGAAAATGCTATATCGATAAAAGCTGAAAAAGACACTGACAAATGCTTATTAAAAAAAATAAAGGTTACTTGAACAACATTGGATGCATACATCATGAACACATTCCACTCGTTAATTTTAAAAAAAATGTAAGTACATAGATCATAGATATAATTGATAGATTATAAATGAATGCCTTTTCCCAACAACCCACTAGCCTCGAGCCTAATAAAAATAATAAGATCATAAAAACTTCGGAATTTTGTTTATGAGACATGTAATAAAAAAAAACATCAATCATTATGTAGAGAATATTATAGAAAAAAACCTTGCAAATTTTGAAGCATGTGGTAATAATACTTTTCCTCATAATACATTTGACGTCAGAGATAAATGGAAAATCCTAAGTGGACCACTTTAAAAAGAGAAAAAAATTCAATTAAGCAATATTAGATATATAGGAGTCAAATAAAATGAAATTTAAAGCATATCAATGTGAAATTATCA
>CAXITT010001251.1:2981-22340 GCA_964033795.1 Lymnaea stagnalis | reverse complement strand
GAAAATCCTAAGTGGACCACTTTAAAAAGAGAAAAAAATTCAATTAAGCAATATTAGATATATAGGAGTCAAATAAAATGAAATTTAAAGCATATCAATGTGAAATTATCATAAAAGATAAGAATTTTCTAGATATTTTTACAAATGTTAAACAATATTGTAGAACATGTTAATGTTTTTTAATAAGAAATCAATAGACTCAGTTTAGGAAACAAAAATCTGCCCAAGAAATATAATAAAAATGGTTATTTACACAATTTTGTAAAATAATTTTCAGCACATTAAAAACATTTACATATTTATAAAAGTAGCTGAAATCTTTCGGAACCAATCATTGCGAATAAGAAGTGAAAATAAATTTACAAGAACAAGTCAAGAATGACGATTATCTCAGCAAGGCCTTTTCAAATCCAGTTGTTGGTTTCAGCTGTCTATGTTCTATATACCGGTACCGGTATAACTTGTCCGTTGGTTCACTAGTCCTGTGTTTGGATGTGTAATGGTGAGTTCTGGGTTTACTTGTCCTGCGTTCATTTGCGCGGCCACCGCAACGGACACAACCCATAACGTTTATGCAGCATTAACGATCAGAAATCTGCTTAAAGTAAACCTATACACGGGTAAGCCGCGGCGACTGCGTTGCAGCCCACAGCCTTACTAAACAGAAAAATGGCAAGGCCGTGGAGGCCACGTCGCTCGAGCTATGCCGACGTATTACTTTAGTGTATCAGAGAATGTCTTTGGTAATCAGCAGACCAGACCAGGGAAACGGTCCATGGGCAAAAAAAGGTGCGAAGCGAGAGACTCGGCTACGTAATAGAATTCCACCAACAACAGGGGGCGACCAATTTCCAAGCGTTGGGTGATGTGTAACGTGTCCTCATAATGAGCAGATCCGGGAAACGTTTCGAGCGGACCAGGGGTTATGTTGCGATATGTTCACTAGAAAGTTGTGCCACCCACTACCAATAAGTTTAGAAAAAAAAACAAAAAACAACTCTTCAGCTCGCCGAAAATGCCGCCCCTCATTATAATTTTTTTTTAAAAAGTGGCACCTGTGTGGACCACCCCCTCCACAGCCCCTTCCTATGCAAGCGGATTGACTTTTCTCGACACTTGTGAGTCATAGTAAGCAAATAAGCTATTTAAATGGTCTGTGGTTGGTCAGCTCTAATTTGATAGATGGAAATTAATTATTTAGATGCCACCTAAGTTGACTCTGGTTTGTGGTGGGTAAAATGAGAGGCAGTGTTAGTGATTTTATGTATCTGGATGGAGCCAAGTTGCTTTGTTAGTCATCTGTTTGCAATGTTGTTTATTTCGCTACTGACATATATTTCATTACTTTCCCGCTTTTTTTGCCTCTTAGTCTTAGTAAATCACCAGCTATTTATTGAGAAATAAATCGAAACTGTCACAAATTTTAAGAAAGGAAATTGACAATTTTATTTAAAGTTTTAACAAACATTTCCCACATAACCCCCACCCTCAAAATTCTAGCCGCGTTACGTCCGTAATGGATGCACAACCGTGCAAAGGAAAAGCAGCGCCCTGGGCGAATGTTTTTTGCCTCTTAGTCTTAGTAAATCACCAGCTATTTATTGAGAAATAAATCGAAACTGTCACAAATTTTAAGAAAGGAAATTGACAATTTTATTTAAAGTTTTAACAAACATTTCCCACATAACCCCCACCCTCAAAATTCTAGCCGCGTTACGTCCGTAATGGATGCACAACCGTGCAAAGGAAAAGCAGCGCCCTGGGTGAATGCGCCCCCTGATATTGAGGTCCCTTGCGAGTACCACCTTTACATTGCTGTGCATGGATCCAGTGGGCTAGAAAGAAATATTAGACAAAGAAGATAGATCTATAAAACATTTTAAAAATTATTTAAATCTAAATATATCCAATTGGGCAACTTTAAATAACGTATCTTTGAAGACAGAGAGTTCTCTTTGTTTTCCCAAAATGGCGTCATTTATGACAAAAGATCATGAAATGTAGGCTACTTTTTTTTTTTTTAATCTTGTTCAATTTTGTTAAATGGTTATTGTACATGAACAAAAAGACGCTATTTGATGCTTCATTGCCTTAACTTGCCTTAAGTAGGCACTTAGATTAGAAATTTAAAACTTTTTGTAAAAATAAACCAATGCCCGCCAATGGCATAGTTGAATAAAGCTAATTTTGTAAAGAATTATAACACCAAAATCATATTTTTAGCTGTTACTGTTGTAGTTTTAAAGTTATGAATTTTAAAGTAAAACTTAATTTGTCCTTTTTTAACATGGACCGCATCTCCATTTTCTGGTACCCAATTCCGCTGTTGGCGTCACGAGCTATATAACTCTTGCTTTAATGATAATTTTATTTTCAGAACTAATGCTGTATTAAAAAAATAAGTTTAACAATGTTAACAATTATAGATAAATTGTAGCTTATCTAACTATGCACTATTTATATCAGTAAATTTAAAATGTATTTATATATGGCTTTTCTGTTTACCAAATCTTCAGCGTCCATTATACCGGTAAATGCTATATACAGACCTGTTTACCCTCAAACTCTTAAAATTGTACAATATCATCACAAAATCAATCAATACATTATCTTAATAGTAAAATAAACATCAGGATATATAATGTATACACCTCAAAATCGTACATTGTACGCCAAAATCGTACGAGTAAACAGGTCTGTATATATAATATCGAAGTGGTTATGCGCAGCTGACTGCGTATAACCCTGAGAGTTATATGCAGTCGGCAAGTCACGTGAGGTCTATATTCTTCCTGTGTTACAGAATCAATCGATAAGGGTGCCTCGTTATCGGTGTGACTGGGTGGTCGAATGGTACAAACTGACCAAACATCAAGTTGGTGGTCTTGAGTTCAATACCAGCCAACGGACAGCCATGAATACGTGACAGTTGTTATGTTTGTTCTCGAGAATGAACCAAAAACAACTAGGCTTATTGTTTTACTTTTGTTTTGGCTAAAAAATGTTAAAACATGATAAGAATTATTAACTTAACCAATGTAATGTTAATAATGTTATTCTTATGATTATCAAATATATGTTTGTGTTGTTAACACATATTTTGTGTTGTGAACTAATTTTGTAGCAGATAAAATCATGTTTCTCTGGTACAGTAATAAATATAATCGCTGTAGGGGCAGGGGGTTCTGTAGAGGGGGCACTGTAAGCAATACTTTCACACAGTTATAGTTTTGCATGGAAGATGACATTTAGGTCACCAAAAATAAAAAAAAAAATTTAAAAATCATAAATGATATAATTAAAAAAAAAAATAAATAGAATGTATTTCCTGAATTAGATCTAGTCAGTAAAACCAACCACATGGTCATAGCAACATCTAAAAACCTAATAAATCAGAATACAGAACTAGACTTAGACCATGGAAATGCCTTTCAAAAAATCTTAGACTTAGGCTTAGACTCTAAGAAATGTAGACTTTGACTTAGACTTATAATTATAATATATAAGATACAAGCAATAATACTAATAATAGCACTAATACTATTACTATTGCTTTCATTCAATTTCAATATTAATTAAAATTAATTCAATTAAAATTTTACGTTAAACACATTCAAAGTTCTAGTTCAAAACAATCCATAATGCTGCTAATTACGCATAATCCTTTTTTTTAAAATTGCCAAACTAGCGGTAATAAACCTTATTTGGCTAAATTCCCAGCCAGAGTTATACGCAGTCGGCTGGGAATAACCCTCAAGGTTATGCGCAGTTGACTGTGTATAACTCTCAGGGTTATGCTCAGCCGACTGCGTATAACGCTTCCCATATAATATAGTCTATATACGGCAACGCACCCCCTAAAATGTTGTTTGGTATCTACTTATTTTGAACTTTCAACTTTAGCACATGACTAATTAACTAAAGCTTTCCCTGACCAATGGTGTTAATAGTTTTTGCACGGCAAACTCTTATGAATGAAACTTGAGGTAGTCGGGAGTACTACGGCATAGCATTACATTATGCAAATGGCTGTGGTTTCCCATGACTTTTTGCACACGGTCAATTCTGATCGCTAATAATATGGACTCTAACAAGGTTTTTAAAGCTCAAATTTAAAAATGTTTTCAAAATGCACTCTGAAACACAAGTTATAAAATATTTTGATGTATATAGAGATAGTAATGAATATTTCCTAAGCTAAGTATCTGCGTTTTCCGCCATTTAAAAGGGGGCGGGATCACTAATCCAAAATAGCCTGTCCAACCTTTGCATCGTGAGGTCAACGTTGAGGAGAATTGTGAAAATGTTTCATGAGCTATCTCACATGTACTTCAACAAATTATGCAGGCCTACTTTTAATATGAAAGACCTACTGTGAATATTTAGACCCGATTATTTAATGCGAAGATGCCTTATATTGGCATATGATTTTCCTCACTTAAAGTTGAGATAAAGAACAAATTAACTCAATGGGAATGTAGTTCAACATTTCTCCTAATATTAATTCAATAACTACAGCAACAGCAGTTAATGGTATTGACCAGATGAGCTTGTGTAGATTGGTTATGTTAATGTATGCATTTATGTTGTAGTTAGTTGGACAAATTTAATACATTTCTTTTGTTTTAAATTATCATCTAAATGGTTTATCATAATACCTACAGTACTAGTTTATAATTTTTTTTGTCTTTCAGTTCCAATACAAGCTAAGAAGCAGTCAGAAAGATGATGCTGACCTGATTGTTGGATCTCAGGCAAAGACCATGCTGCAAAACAAAGAAAAGTACAGCCCCAGAGACAAGGGGGTTGTGGAGTTCTATGCTTCTGTTGGAAAATATTTTGAGATGGTGCTTGACTACCTTCTAAAAAAAACTTCCCTATCAGATCCTGCACTTCAGAATTCTTCTGTATTTGATCCAAAAAGGAGGTTAAACAACACCAGCTAGAATACTTCCTTACCAGATTCCCCATTCTGATCCCCAGAGTGACTGATGTTGACACCATCTATGAAGAGTTTGATAGGCATCAGCAGAGGAACATTGAGGATTGCATTGAGGATGGGGTAAGAGTTGACAGGATTTGGCAAACAATTTGCTAAAAGCACCCGTCCCTTAAGAATCTTGCCCATGTTGTGAAAGGGATCCTCACCATACGTCACTCCAGTGCTGCATGCAAGAGAATATTCTCTATGTTCCTGAAAACATGCGCAGACCAGGGAAAAAAATAATGGACCAAAAACAACAGAGGCCTTGTTAGTCCTCAAGAGAAAATCAGGAAGCTGCTTGGACTTGGATGAAACTTTCAGTGCAAAAGAACTCAGCAGCTTAAAAGTTCAGCAAGCGTCATAAATACACAAGGTATTTAAATATTTATAAAATGTGTACTCAGTTCGAGAATGTGCCCCTTTTATTGCTACAAGTGTACTAATTTGTTCAGTATTGTACTATTCTGAGACAATATTGTACTATTTTGAGATGGATCCCCCCACCCGTGCATGTTCTTTTAGTATGTCTCTTTGAACACCAGACATGGTGTCTAGGGTGGCCCAAAAAACTCAACTTTCACCTACAGAGCAAGACACCCTCTAACTTTTTTCCTTATAGCAAACCTTTAATTAGGGCAGAGTTTCAGCCTCTTGTGCCAACTGCAAGGTGATGCTCAACGACCATGGATTTTCAAAATTTCATCGAAAATTTCCGAACTTTCATGCAATTTACATTTTGCATATTTAATTACTTTATCATGTTCTTTGTGTTATATTTTACTTACTTAGGGTTGGCTGTTTAACTATTCTATGTCATAACTTCCTGTTTAGTGTTACTGTCACAGAGCTATGTTGAGTTAAGGGAGTTAAGTGAGGTGAGAATTATGACTTATAATTTATAGAGTATTGAACTTGGTAAGACGAACCAATCAGAAAAAAGAATGGAAGAAGAGTACAATGGAAGATGGAATCATGGCGGTTGTTTTAAGTCCATGCTATTAATAATTACTTATGTGACGATGAGTACATACAGACCAAAACTAGCAAATCAGGTAAACAGCAAGACAACCTCTCGAGACCAATTGTTCAATCCAACTGTAACAAGTGCCTTTGACCGTAATAAAACATCTGATCGTGAAGCTGTTCGGCTACTTATTGATATTGCTGCAGCGCTTTGCCCTTGGTCACGATCCAAATGCACGTCCTATTTCACGTAGCACTATTCAACGAGCGCGGTCAAGTGCTAGGCATGAAATTTCTAAAGCAATGAAAGATAATTTTGAGCCAACTTGCCCACTAGTAATACATTGGGATGGAAAGATACTTCCAGCAATATTTGGGAAGGCTCAGTTGACAGGCTACCAGTTTTAGTTTCAGGTGATGGGATGGACAAACTGTTAGGTGTGCCTAAGGTTAGCTCTGGAACTAGTGAGAATGAAGCAAATGCTGTTCACAAATTGTAGGTGGAGTGGCAGCTGGTTGAGAAGGTTCAGGCTATGTGCTTTGACACAACCTCAGTAAATACCGGCAGAATAAATGGAGTATGTGTTTGCCTTGAAAACAGGCTAGGTCTTGAACTTCATTGGTTAGCCTGTCGTAATCATGTTATGGAGATCATCTTGTCAAAGGTTTTCACCATCTGCTGTGGACCTTCAAACTCCCCAGATATCCCGCTTTTCAAACGAATCAAAGGCTGTTGGAGTGTCATCACCAGGCAGAATTTTTCAGAATTCCAGGTGACACCTGAAGCTTCCAGTTTATCAGATGCAACCATTGCAGTCCTTAGCAAAGATCACCTAAAGGAACAAGTCAGAGATGATTACAAGGAGCTTATTGAGTTGACTCTGATTGTTTTGGGACATTCACCGAGTACAATCCACTGGAGGGCTCCAGGACCAGTACATCGTGCTCGCTGGATGGCAAAATTAATTTATGGCATGAAAATATATCTCTTCCACAACCAAACAGATGTATTCAAGCTTACAAAGAAAGAAGAAGCCCAAGTTGAGCGCTTTGTTAAGTTTGGTGCACTAATTTACACCAAGCATTGGGTAACTGCTCCCCGTGCAACTGAAGCTCCATCCAGGGATTTACAGCTGTGGACTGAGCTCAGCAGTTACCATATCATCGATCCTGACATCAGTACAGATGCAAGAAAGGTCCTGGAAAATCATCTCTGGTATCTTTCAGACGAGCTTGTTGGATTAGCCCTGTTCTCAGATCACGTGACAGCAGCTGCAAAGATGGGACTTGTGCAGGGAAGGACCTGTGAGGCTGGCGAGCGAATAGTGCGTGGAGATTCATCAATTCTAATGAAACCATATGTATTTTTTGGTGACTTTGCAACTATGTGGACATTCATCAATTCTAATGAAACCAGATGTATGTTTAGGTGACTTTGCAACTACCAGAACGGGGAACCTTCTTTGTTGTCCTAACATTGACAGCGCCTTTCTTGATTTGCCACCACAAGAGTGGCCTGCAAGTGAACATTGACAGTGCCTTTCTTGATTTGCCACCACAAGAGTGGCCTGCAAGTGAACAGTTTCGATATGGCCAGACACGATTCAAGTCATCACGTGATGTGAACGACACTGCAGAGCGAGCGGTGAAGCTTTTTGAAGAATACAACACACTGCTTACTAACGACGAAGAAGAAAAACAACTCTTATTGCATGTTGTGGAAGCAAACCGCAAGGCTGTTCCAATACAAATCGCCAAAAAGTCTGCTGTTCAGGCCTTAATGTCAGAATGCTAATAACATTGACTGATAATGCACGCTTTTGTGACTTGAATTTGAGTTGGTTAAATTTTCAATTTTTTTGATGGAACAGCACAATTTGACCTATTAATTGTGACAAATGCCAATAACCATATATTTAAGCTTAGTGGTTAATTTGCAAAAGAGTGTTGAACTGTCGATATTAAAAAGCTATTGCTGGTAGTAATTTTAAAACATTCAACATATGCGTATTGCTTCATTTTGCTCGAATTTCATAAAATTTGGATATTATATTGCTCTTGAGCACCGTCTTGTAGTTAGAATTTAAAGCTAAAACTTTACCATAACATTACTATTAGCAGATGTAAAAACTTGGGAGGGTGTCTTGCTCCATAGCACACATTTCATTTTGTGCCATATCTCATTGAACCACCATAATGGTGTCAGCAAGGTCTGAAAGGCCCCTGCTCAGGCCATAACTGGCCATCTCCTTGGAGTATTTCAAAGGACAAATTTACGGTGCAAGCGTTATTTCCCCTTCACTACTTCCTAGCTGCTTTAGTGCATCGCCTGCTGTTAAAAGTCGTAAACGAAACTGTTTTCTCCAAGCGCACAAATATAGCTATTGTTTTGGAATCTGACTTTTTCAGGTGCTAGGTCATAAAATTGAATTATTTGAAGGTTGCAAGTCGCGTTTTTGAGGGAGTCGTTTAAGAGAGGTCTTTATATATTACATAGCATTGGTGAATTTTTTTCGGTCATATGTTGGAGGTAGTCATTTAAGAGAGGGTTGCAAAACAGAGGTTTTACTGTATTGGAAAGACTTTAACATCACTTAGACAGCTCTAAAAAATATGCTATGGTGCTTTCTTGGAAGTGCTGCGTGGCCGAGTGGTCTAAACTGAGCAAATCTCAAGTTGGTGGTCGGGAGTTCAATTCCAGCCAAAGCCCAGTCAAGCATAAACCCATCCAGCACCCAGCGTAGATGGGGACACGTTAACCTTGGTCGGCAACTCATCTAAGAAGGAAACTCTAAATTCAAACCCGGAGATGTCATCCCCTACAGGCGGCAAACAATGAATCATTCCGACAGCCCCTGCGACGCCCCGGATGCCATCACTGAGAGCGCAGTGAGCATGCTAAAATAGCATGGATACTTAGCGCTATATAATTATTCAATCAATCAATCTTTGAATTCTGATTCTTTTAACACTATCCAACCACACCTTATGATTAAAAAGATGGGAATCACCCAATTACAATAAATAATCACAGTATTGAGGAAGTAGACACAAAAGTATCTAAGTATCACCATTAATAATAAGCTGACAGGGCATGACTTGGACCCAAACAAAAACAGCAGAAAACCTATTAAACACATGGGAGAGAAAAGTTCTCCGGGAAATATATGACAAAGGATGAATATGGATGGAGAATACTTACCAATATGTACAGTCTATATCAGGATCCCACGCTAGTAGCAGAAATAAAAAAGGGCAGGCTACGCTGGGCAGGACACTTAAAGAGAATGCCAAATAACAGAAGAAGGAAGCGGGTACATCACCAAACCCCAGAGAAAAACGGCTCAAAGGCTCAAAGGCAGACCTAGGCTTAGATGGATGGATGATGTGGAAGAAGATCTACAGCAGCTGGTAATCCAAGCATGGAAAAGAAAAGCATTAGTTAGGTCTGAGCGGAAGGAAGTAGTGAGGCAGGCCAAAGCCCTACATGGGCCATAGCGCCACAAGGATGGATGGATGACATGGCATGAACACAGCCAAATTTTTTATTAAAAAATCAACCAAAGACTTTTCTATCTTTAAAAAATGTACTATTTCGGTGTAAACAAACAAGTTATTAACTTATTATACAATGCAACAATTGGAAGCCTTCTAAACTTCCCATTACACTGCAGCTCTATAAGCTCCATCTACAAATTTGCAAGCGCAGTTTCCACAGCTATGACATAGGTTGACTTGGCTCAACATTGCTTGGCAACAAGAAAAGTGAGACAAGTTGCATGTGTGTCTCCCTTAAGCACAGCTTCACTAAAAATACCTTCACTGCATCAGGCATATCAGTGATCAAGTGGTCCCGTGCCTGGAGCTGCAGGTTCAAGTCGCTTTTTATTTTTAACCCAAAAAACTGTGGAGTCTTTCCCAATGCTCTCTATGAATTGAGAGATTTCATCAATCAGCTGGAAAAATCTACTAAGAACTTGTATCAGACTTAGCCACCGCACCTCTGTATGATAAGGCAAACTCTTGAGTCTATTTCCAGCAAAAAAAATATTGAAATTACCGGTGATTTAAACCTTTGGCTCTGATAAAGTTGACGGTTTGTGTAACAGTGCTCATTACACCTTCCATGTTGAGGACTTTACCACACAGCAAGCCTTGGTGTATGATGCAGTGATATGCTATCAATCCACCAGTGAATTTATCCTGCATTTTTAACCACATCCTTCCAACTAACTAGTCCCATTTTTTCGCTGTTCATTGCCAGTGCTCCATCTGTTGTAAGTCAAGCTAGTTTGTCCCAAGGCAGGTTCATGTCGGTTAAACTTTGACATACATTGTCAAACATCTCTTTACCTGTCATTTCTCATGCATGGATTCCATGTGCAAAATTTCTTCTGTAACATTGAAACTGGAGACCACTCCACAGATAGCGAGCTGTGCAGTGTCAGTCAGCTGTGCAGTGTCAGTCGTGTCATTACTTTCATCGACAGCAAGTGAGAATGCAACAAAGTGTTTCTCTTTTTTGATCAGCGAGTGTTTTCACATCAGTGGCCATCTCACAAGCCCGATCAGCAACGGTATTTCTGCTAAGGCTTACATTTGCAAACATCTGCTTTTTGTCTGAACACAAGAAGTCACACACTTTCATCATGCAGCACTTCACAAGCTCCTCCTGTAAATGGTTGGCCTGATTTTGCAAGCTCCTTCACCACAATAAAACTTGCTTTCACAGCAGCCTCAGTATGTGATTTTGCTTTGGTGAAAAACATTCATCTTCAATTCTTCTACCTTCTGTTGCTTCTACTCTGCATTCAGGAATTTTAACTTGTCTTGATGTTTAGTCTCAGATTATATTCCTTGATCACAGCCACATTATCTCCATAAAGTAGGTACAGACTGATAACGCATTGGGCATAACAGGAAAGTGTGATGTAATATCCAGGCTTTACTCCACTTTCATTTCTTATGCGCCTATCCAAAATGAGCAACTGAATGTTGCTAGGTTACTGTAACGACAAACATCCACTCACTACACAACTTTTAGTGTCGCTTATTTTGCCTATCCTTGGACAAGGCAGATTATTAGAGAATATGATTTGCATCGCCTAAAATTCTCTCTCATGCCTGATATAATTGTACGCTGGTCAAGACCTCTCAGGCCTGATATAATTGTACACTGGGCCTAATATGGCCCACGGGCCGTAAGTTTGACACGTATGATATAGGAGTACTTTTTTTCTTAAATTTTACTAATGCTTCTTTTGTTATAGTGTTTTTTTTTCAGATGATTACTTTGATGTAGACATTGCAGTCTTTGTTACATGTAACAATAACCAACACATATTTTCATCTTCTATGAGTCTTGCAGCTAAAGTGAAGTAGATGAAGTACATGAAGCTATTGAAGTAAATGAATAAAAATATTATTGTAAAGGGACAGTAAATAATATTATTTTAATATTTTGTTTTTTCACTTCCAGGTTAATGCATTCTACACAAGTGACTTGGCGGTGAAAACCAAGACGTTTCAGTAAATCTATATCATAGATTCTTGGCTGACAGCTGATTGTGCACCATATCATCTTGGCTGACAGCTGATTGTGCACCATATCATCTTGGCTGACAGCTGAATGTACACCACGCCATCTTGGCTGACACCGTAATACACACCACACCATCTTGGCTGACAGCTGATTGTGCACCATATCATCTTGGCTGACAGCCGAATGTACACCACGCCATCTTGGCTGACATCATAATGTACACCACACCATCTTGGCTGACACCTGAACATACACCACATCATTTTGGCTGACATCTGAATGTACACCACACCATCTTGACTCTCATCTGAGTGTACAACACACCATCTTGGCTGACACCTTAATGTCTCAACCCAAGTAAACAAATTTACCAAATTATTAATAAAATAAATTTCTACTAACACACAACTAAAATTTTTTAGACTTTTCAATCAACCTGTTCATTGTTTCAATCACTCAAACTTTAACATTAATGGTTTTAAACCTATGCTATTTTTCATTTGTAATTCAAATAAATGTCACCTTGTTGCTGTATGAATGTGCTGCTCCACAAAAACTAATAATATAGACTTTTTAACTACCCTAACCTGTCTTGGCATGAAGACTGAATGATAAAATGTATTACTTTGACCAGTTGGTTCAAATAGACTGATGAGCTGAATGAATTACCCTAAAGCTCAGTTCACACGATCAAATTCTCATCAAATTTTTGTTCATACATTTGATGCAATTTTTGTATGAAGCCTTGTCATAACTTTCAAATCACTATTTGATCAAATTTTGATGGCATGCAAATTTCTTAAAATCTGTATGATTATGCAACCTCCATATCACATGAACAAACACTAAGAAGAATTTCATCAATCTAGGTCACTAGGTCGTATTTACATTGACTAAGCTAAGTTATCAAAACAACAGCAGCCTCCAAGTAATGTACTTAATTTATAAAAAGATGTAATAGAAAAATTAGACAATAAATCTGCGAAGGGCATGATGTGATTGAATGTGATTTATATTTATAAATAGTCTTATTACTTGTACAGCATATATACTATAACTCTGTAACTGTAACATTAATGATTACTTAGTACTTCCAATTGGATCAGCTCGAGCTCCTGGCAAAGAAAATATTGCTCCGTAACCCTGATTACAAATAACAATTAGAAATTTAATTCTCCTACCCCCACCCCCCTTTTTTGTTTTCAGTGCTATTATGGTAAATGGATCCCCCTTGATTAAATTAAAAAGTTCAACTTTTTAAATTACTTAACTTAGGCGCAGTATAGGTTAGTTATTATATTGTTGTTCTGTGGTGACCCCTTAGGTCCACTTTTTAATAATTTCCACAGAAAACGTAAAATCTTATTATATTATTGTTTGAGTCATGCTATAGACATTTTTTTTTTTTAGTAGAATGTAGAAAAACTTGACTTTAGTTATAATAAATATTTAAATAAGGACCTTCTAATGAGATAGAATCATAGTAAAAAGCTTACATTTCTCAAAAATACTGTTACATTGTACAAGTATAGTAAAGCTCTTTTGAACATTCATAAATAAAAGTTCATTAATAAAAAAAATAATCAATATAATTTTTAAATTGATTTAATGGGAATTTTAGGTGCTATTTGACAAGTTATAAGATACCGGTAGTTAAAAAGAGAATTAGCAGTACTCCTCTTCTCAGTCTGATCAACTGCCAGTGGAAAATAGGCCTTTAACTATTTCTTTCCATTTCTTCCATTCTCTAGATATCTTCTCCAGCTCTTGACAATTTTTAAAACCCAGTATATTTTTGACATCCCTTTACCAAGTTTAGGGAAATCATTCCTGATTTATGTATTAAAATGAACAGAACGCTCATTTGTAGTACACTGCATTAGATTTTAAAAATGATATTGAGTACAATTATGTATACTTTTATATACTGGTACTCTAATTTAAACTGTAAAAGATAATATTTTAGGGAGTGGTAATCTCCTTTTAAAAATAACTTCCAGATAAAACACCTGATTTAAAAGATACAAATACAAGTTCAATCACAGATTTCACAAGAACTCAGAAACAAATTGGTATAAATTTTATTAAAAAATAAGCAGTGCTGAATGAAGTTATCAATAAGCACTACCATTAGTTGCAGTATTTGCATATTTGAAAATAGGATGTCACAATCATCTTTGACAATAGAAATCTTTTCATTTCATCGTCTCTCAAGTTAGGGTATTGTAAATGTGGCTCTAGTGTGTTTAATAATTTCTGGAGAAAAAAAAGATGCATTTTATTTATTACTCATAAAAATATATAAAATATATACATTATAAAGTTATCACACAAACACTCATTTTAAAGCATAAACATTTATATTTCCCAGTTATCATATGTAACGTTTATAATGTAATGTTACTTGGAAACGTGAGCTAATGTATTTTATTTCTTCAGTGCAAGTGATGATTTGCCAATGTAACTATCTCATTCACCTTTACAAACGACTGTCTCTTTCTCCGCCAAGAAGTAATAAGGTCCAATGAAAATTACACAGTACTTTATTAAGATATTTGATAAATGCATTACATGGTTCCTTGACATCAGAATTGTTCGAACATTTATAGTGTAATATGAAGAATATATATCCATACACTTACAAAAATGTATCTAATAATTAATTCATTAAATCCATCTGAAAAATACAACATGTCAACCTTCTCCATTAAAATTATGTCGTTCACTCCCTTCACTCAAGAAAAAATGAATTCTCCATACACTATAAAAATTAGTTCCTTTTTTCTCGTGTTTCTATTCTTTTCCTTCAAATCACTTTGCCTTTGTGCCGTGAGAGCAAATGTTAGTGTCCTGTGAAAAAATCCATGTCATATGAATAAGTAACATGGTCTGTTACACACATTACTGATACTAAAACAATAAATATAGAATAACTATAGTATGGTATGACAATCCACATAAGTTCAATATGTTTTATGTTTTTGTCATTTTCTTTATATTCAATTTGTCTTGACCAAAAATCAGCAACAATGTTGTTTTGCCTTTTATTGATTTTATTTCAATTGATAGGGTATTAAAGACTGTCTATTGATCTTGTTATTGGCTATTCTCTTTTTGTTTAGTGCCATTAATGGTTTATGATCTGTTAAGAGACTAAACTTTCTTACTTAGAATTTGATCAAATTTTGAACAAAATCTCAACAAAGAAACCACACACAAAATCGTGCCTTCATACTAAAATTTGATGCATATTGAAGAAATTTGACAGGAATTTGATGGTGTGACCTGAGCATTACCATGTCTGTACATATTTAAGTATTTACAGTTATTGATGTTGTCAAAATCTAAAGCTAAATAAATTTAAATATTAACTTAAATTTAAATAACATCAATAGGCAATGTTTCAACTTGTGCATTCATTTCAAACATCACTTGACAATTATTCAACTTGTGCTTTCATTTAAAAACCTCACTAGACTCAATTTATGCATTCATTTCCAACATCACTAGACAATTGAATAGCACAAATCACTAGAGTCACATAACTAGACAAGTGACTAACAAACAAATCATTAGTTACACATGACGAGACAATTGACTATTAATCAAATAACTAGTGACACATCACTGTAAAAGTTACTAACAAACAAATACTACAGACATGTGTCTAAGGCTGGAAAGCTTAACAATCAAATCATATTTATTACAACACTAATAAAGAATGTATACTGTAAAAGTTACTAACAAACAAATACTACAGACATGTGTCTAAGGCTGGAAAGCTTAACAATCAAATCATATTTATTACAACACTAATAAAGAATGTACTAAGAACTATATTAATAGTTTTTAGTGAATGGACAAGAGGTGGCTTTGACTGAAAGATTGATTTAACAAAAGCACATGAGTAGTAAATTTGAATTTTTTTGATGATTATGATAAGAAGATTTTCACCTATAGCAAGTAATTAGGGGTGGCGAATTTAAAAAAAACAACAAAAGTAGGATGGGGGAGGGATGTCCCATTGAAGCCATTAAATACTTTAAAAAATATTCTATCTTCAAAAGATTGCTATAGTATTTATGACTATTTAAAACAATTTTCAAAGAACAAATAAAAAAGTCTCACTAAACATGACATTATTTAACGCCAAAAACAGTTTGTAGCAATTAGAAGTTTATGTTCACAATGTGCTTTGGATTCACCAAGATGATCCATAAGGTAAAAAGAAATCCCAGTGTCAGGGGATAAAAGAACCAAGTGGAGCATGACATAATTATAACTCTAGAATTATCAATTTTACCATTAGGGTATCAGAATGTTTGAATTTGAACTTTCTATGTGAGTTCTTTTGAATGATAGCCTGCAAGGCAAGGTTGGGTAATATGTCCCAAATCAAAGGTTATTAATTTTTATCAATGCTAACAGGTATAAAGTAACTGACCTTACTAGTAAGGTATAAACTAATTTGAAATTTTAAAAATAATTTAACATACGGTATAAATCTCTGTTACCATAATTTTCATATCAGTTTATAATTATTAAAAATACTTTCTATTTTTAATATTTTCTTGATAAATTATTTACACAAAAATAAAACATGATTTAAAATCAAATTTTCAACAACAAAAAAATTGAATTTATGATAATAATGACCAGGATATCCCAGAAGAATTCTCTTAATAAGTATAAAAGTCATTTTGACTACTTCTATTAAAATATATATTAAAAAGTATTTTAAATATTTAAAAAATGTAAAATTATTTCAGAAAGTAACAGGTGCACAAATGCAATTATATTAGCTTAAGAATTTAGTGTTAATTTACTGAACACTGTTAACATAATTGTCTGAAATAGAGATACTTTTCCCACTCAATTTTGCGAAATACGGTCAAAGGGAAGCAACCATTAAAATAAACAGATGTTTTAAAGACCACAGCGATAACTTCCCATTAATTATTACGGTAATTTTATTTATTCGCTTCAAGAAAGTTAACTCTTGTGACCTTGGTGAAAGATCGTATTAACTTGGTTACTGTTCCTAATTCTCTACGAAAGTATGGGAACTAACTGCGTACTCTTTTATAACAAAAGTTTTTTTTTTAATCAACATAATTTTATTAGCTTTCCTTAGGATGAAGAATTCTTTTGTGGTTTGAATAACTTTTCCTAAATTATTTTGTTGACTATTAAGATAACTTTGTCAGTATTTTTCAAGATACAAAGCAAACATTGGTAAATTTAAAGGACGAATGCCACTATTTTATCGAATTTCAGGAATTATCCCTAAATCGATCCCTATGCCTAACCTGAACCCTAAATAGATCCATATGCGTAACTAACCTGAACCCTAAATCGATCCCTCAAACTCAACCTAACCTAAACTAAACTAAATCCTAATTCACTGCAACTATAATAAACACCCAAAAAGAGCCGTGGCATTCGTCCTTTCAATTAGTCCAAACATTAGTTGGTTGTTCTGAACTATTGTTTGAGTGAGGTAAGGGGTACTGTGTGAAGTCAAATTATGTATAGTATTAGTATTAATAATAATAATACTATTATAGTATAGGCTTAGGCTTAGGCATAGGTATAATTTAATTAAGATTAATTAAATTAAAATCAAGCTATTTAATAAATTTAGTTTTTTAAAGAACAAAGTGGCTATTCGTACCCAGGTGCCAGAAGTGAGAGGTTTGGATTAAAAAAATTATTTAAACTTTATTGTTGGGTTTTTAAGACAAAAGGAGGTATTGAATGGGCTATATGTTTGTAAACTTAATTCTTCAGTTGTAGGGAAATGAAATAATAGGCTGTGCTGAAAAAAATGAAGTTCCTTGTGAGAGAAATCACAATCTCTGGGGATTTTCAAATCTTTCTCTTTGCTGGCAGGGCACTTACATTATATTTGAATTTGAAGAGATATGGGCAGCTCTTCAGAGGAAAGAGACAATTCGCAGGGTAAGAAGAGTTTTATTTCATATTCTTTCGGGGCTTGCTTGGCATATCTCATACATTGAATAAATCTGCAATCAATCCAATCAATCCGGGGGGGGGGGCAAGTACCCCACCTTGCCCCTACCTGCGGGCGCCCATGACTGTGATATAAGACTATGGGGGTAACCCATCCAGTTGCCAGGAATTACCAGAAACACTTTTTCCCATTATTATAAGTGTAGGGTTGTGCTATACCCAGCCACTAGGGACAGGGTATACAATATGTTATTTGGGAAAGTATTAAATATTTCACCATTTTAGTTTATCTTAAATGCAATTTTTGTTTAGTTTGATTTGCGTTAGAAAATTTTGAGGAGAAATAATACCAATTACCAAACCACTGGTAATAGTAATTATTAAATTATTACAAGTAACTAGTACAAAGACAAAAATTAGTAGACTCAAAATATGGATGAAAAAGACTAACTACCTATACTTATAGTACTAGCAACTAATTTAATTTTTTAAAGTAGTTATTTACTGATACTGTAGTCTATTCTAACCATTAAGTTCATTGTAGTTATTAGGAAATAACATTAAATGAATAATTACTTGATACATTGCCATTCAAAAAAGCTGGTCTGCATGACTGGGTTGAATAGATTCTTGACTTAATACTAAAGTGATAACAACAATAACTGTCAAAAAATAGTAGGCCTAGAGATCACAATCTTAATTTTATGAGAATATTAAGTTTTTAAATCAAACATAAATATTCAGGGCATAGAAAAATAGGGGAATAAGTTAAGTGGGAAATATTGTTTAAGGTACATTGAGAGGTACAGCAGTCATGATAAATATTCTTTTGGATACGGTACCTTACATTGAGAGCTCGGGCAATGATGAGAAATATTTTTTTGGTTACTTGGAGAGGTACAGTAGTCATGGGAAAATGCAAGACACTGAACTTATTAGTTTTAGAAACATTGACCATTTTTGTGATGGAGAAATGATTTCATAGGACTAGCTTTATACCTTGCCATCTCAAATATATCTGACTTGATTTACATAAGATAAACAAAACTTAGGACTTAGTATATAATTATAGTATATAATTATAATTCATAAAAATATATGGAAATATAGGTCAAAATGCCTTCTTCATTAACATCAGAATGTAAATATTTAATCTAAGGAAATGAGCTAAACCAAGTATGCGAAAATCTGAATAAAAGGATGCAACAAAAAACGAAACGTGTTGACAAGAATACTCCTTCAGCAAACAAACTACAATAAATAAAATATATAATAAAAATAAACATTTAGCTTCAATGTGGTATCCTAGGGGACAGCAAGCGGACTGTAAAATAAATCCTTTATCATTAATTTTTATAGTTTTTTTGTTTTGTTTAGTAAGCCCTGGAATCTATAAAACAAAGCTTCAAAATTTGGTTGGCCAAGAGATTATTGAGGCCATGGGCTTACGTCTAGTTAGCCTATAATCTGACCCTTTCAAAAATACAGAATACACAATATAAAACTAGACAAGCAAGTTTATAATTTCTCTATTTACAGATTGTTTCTGTCAACACATTGGATGATTTCCTTGTTTCTATCAACACACTGGATGATTTCCCTGTTTCTATCAACACATTGGATGATTTCCCCGTTTCTATCAACACACTGGATGATTTCCCTGTTTCTATCAATACATTGGATGATTTCCTTGTTTCTATCAACACATTGGATGATTTCCTCCAAGAAGTGATCTGATAGAAAACAATTTCTCTTGATTTCATGGTTTATTGACCCAGGTACTGAATATCTATTAAGTAAATGTATTTCCAGTTTTTAGTTAGTTTTATTTTACATGAGATTTAGTAAGTTTTTTTTATTGCTCCCAAATGATACTCAGTTTGAAAGAGTGAGAAAT
>CAXITT010001250.1:105549-119394 GCA_964033795.1 Lymnaea stagnalis | reverse complement strand
TATATATGTATATATATATATATATATATATATATATATATATATATATATATATTAATGTATGCATGCATGCATGTAAAGATGTCTGTTTGTATGCGTGTGTGTATGTAGATCACGAATTTTCACATAGAAAATGTATGGGATTGCAATAAAACTTTGGTGAGTTGTTGCCCAGAAGCCAGTGCATTTATTTCATTCATTACAACCCATTTACAATATTCCAATTTCAGGCCGTTTGCACTTAATTCAATTAAGATAGATAAATACACTGCCAAGTGGCTTCACTACTATTAGTGCCGCCATTAGTGGCCAAATATTTTCAGACAGTTAAGCGTCATGGAACAAGATTTATTTGTGCGCCCGTCCCCCCATTTTTGCAAACATTAAATACTATAAAGGCTATCTCCACACTATTCAGGCGCCCCGGGACGTATGTCCTATCTGACATGCCTTAACTGTGCTTCTGGCTACTATTGCTGCCCCCTTACACAAAAAAAAATAGTATCTTCAATTTCCCCCTACAATCCCTGGGGAAACAATTCTGAAAAAAAAAAAAGTTGGTAAAATAGTACTTTGAAAGGATTGAAAATGAATTTTTTGTTATATAGTTTCTATGCATTACCAAAACAAAATTATTTACATTTGTTTTATATCCCTAGATGTAGCGCTCAAATTCACGTGGACTACTACTCACAAGGGAATAAGCTATTCACTTTGTAGTTAAAGCAGGCGATTACACATAAACATTGGTTAGGCATAATAAATGTTATATAAACATCGCTAAAAAAATTAATTATAAACTTTTCTTTAAAATTTTCAAAAATTAAAAACAAACATAATTATTAAGAACATTTTAAATTTTTTGCTATATTTATGTAAAACAATTTTTTTTCAAAAATTTCTGCATGAAAAGAACAAAAGAAAAATATATCATAAAATTCCTAAAAGATATTGATAAAAATTTAAGAAAATTCCATCGATCGTGTCCCTTGAAAATCATTTTCATTATCTTTTTTTGAAAAAAAATAAAATAGTGGAACAAGGTGTGTGGAAGATTTAAATAAAAACAAGTACGTACATCAAAAACTTTTGGCCAAGAGCTCCCCCAACAGATGGGATAGATAAAAATAGGACAAGAAATAGAGACAAGTTAATAACTTAAGTGTTATTTTTGAAGTTAGATTTCGCAAAAAAAAGNCTATATAAATCAGGATACTGTTATCCCATAACAGGTGTGGCGTGTACAATATATTATATTAATACATACACTTTAATAAGCAGGTAATAAAAAATCATCTCTCAACTCAGTAAGTCGTTTGGGGGCAAAATACACGACCTCTCAATTAAAAGTCCTCTCTCACTCTAACAACGTGAAACTAAGACTACGACTCTGTGAACTCCGACACATCAGTTCAACTCTTCTCCACACATGTCACAACTCGTACTAACAACCAACCTGTCTCTCTCTCCAATTCTTGCTCTCGGCTCACCTCTCCCAAAGACTCCTACTAACAACCAACCTGTCTCTCTCTCCAATTCTTGCTCTCGGCTCAGCTCTCCCAAAGATTCGTACTAACAACCAACCTGTCTCTCTCTCCAATTCTTGCTCTCGGCTCAGCTCTCCCAAAGACTCGTACTAACAACCAATCTGTCTCTCTCTCCTACTCTTGCTCTCGGCTCAGCTCTCCCAAAGACTCGTACTAACAACCAATCTGTCTCTCTCTCCTACTCTTGCTCTCCGCTCTGCTCTCCCAAAGACTCGTACTAACAACCAATCTGTCTCTCTATCCTACTCTTGCTCTCGGCTCAGCTCTCCCAAAGAATCGTACTAACAGCCAACCTGTCTCTCTCTCCTACTCTTGCTCTCGGCTCAGCTCTCCCAAAGAATCGTACTAACAACCAACCTGTCTCTCTATCCTACTCTTGCTCTCAGCTCAGCTCTCCCAAAGACTCGTACTAACCACTAACTAACACACAACCCTTTTATATCACTACAAATCACTCAGCATACACTAGCGTTCCACACCACGAACCAACTTCACCCTCTGACCTCACGGTCAAATACTTACAAAACACTCTCACGATCAACAACTTACAAAACCCTCTCACGATCAACAACTTACAAAACCCTCTCACGATCAACAACTTACAAAACACTCTCACGATCAACAACTTACAAAACCCTCTCACGATCAACAACTTACAAAACACTCTCACAATCAACAACTTACAAAACCCTCTCACGATCAACAACTTCCCCAACATAACATTGAAAACAATCTAGTTCACAACAGTATATTTTATAGTTATTGTCTGCATTTGTTTTTGTAGTTTCTTGAAATGGTTCATGTAATTCACCAGGATGTTCCTCAGAAAAAATTGTCTAACATTTCAGAAGAAAGCTCCATTCAAATTTCTGGCTTCTTTTTACGCTGCCCTAATTGCTTGGCTAAAGTCACATAATATTTAGTCCACGTATCTATACAAATTACGGCCTCTTTTGGTGTATCTGTTTTGTGAGCATGAAACCTTTACTTCATGTACTGTTTGCTGATTGCCTGTATTTTAAGTGGAAGACGTCTGTGATATCTTAAAAGTGATTCATGCCAAGCTCTCACCCGAATTGTGTGTTGAGACAAATCAAAGAAGATGTCCAATGAAAATTTACAGCAGATTAGGGGGACAGAGGCTTTTTTCTGGTTACACATTTTAACACATTGACAGAGAACTTCGACAGACATAGTCTGATTTAGGACATATCTGGAGATAAGAAACACACTAAATTAAACCATAAATTGGACATTTGATTAGAATTTTGCATGCCCCAAAATTATGTTGTATTTGTTTCTTTCCAAAGAAAGTGACAATAACAGTAGCTATGCATAAATATTTTTTCTGTACGAACAATCAATATTTTCAAATACTCTAGAAACAGCAAAGAGTTAAACTACTGTAGGAACAGCTACGATTGTAAATACTATAGGAAAAGCCAAGATTTCAAATTCCGAAAGGAATACATAGTAGGTACTTTTTATTTTCAGTTTTAGTTGCGTAGCAAGAATTTGACATTAAGTTGAGACTAATACTACAATGACATTTTGTTACCTGATTATTATTGTTTAGCTTGAGCTGGTCTATTACACATTTTCTTCATTTATTATCTAGCTTACATTTAAATTGTTTAATATTTTCTAATATCAAAACCCTAATATTGATGATTGATGATACACACTTTTATTTAACTTGATTAGCACAATATTAAGAAAACAATAAAACTTCTTTTTAAAAGAAACACACTCTTCCAAAATGTACTAAAAAAGTATAAAATAGCTGTCCTTCAAGATTTTAGAGTCTTTACAGTGATAAGGCTAAAAATAATTTTCATTGTATAGTTCATGTTATAAAAAAAATATATTTAGAAGTATTTCATTGTTTAAAAATGTTTTAAAAGGATATTTATGCCATAACATTTTTACAATGGAGATAAATGCTATATTTAATTTTTTTAAAGATATATTAAATGATTGTATGACACATGAATATTTTTTAAATTCGTGTGTGACAATTTAATTTTACAACTCGAGTAATGAGAAAATAACATTACTTTGGTATTATATGGCGTAATTAAATTTGTATAGCTCTCTTTCGATGCCTCATTAGAAACTTTGAATTTTTAGTTATAAAATAAATATATGTATTAATTCTTAAAGCTTACCAAACATTAGTTTTTTTTCAATAAAGTTTTAAACTGCGAGAACATACTTACTCTCGAATTCGTTCTCTACTTGTAGGGATGAAACGCCAAAATACTCTCTCTGTTTAACATCACACTATACTAACATCTCTCGAATTTCCTCAGTGATCCAATATCCTTGTTATACCAGTAGCTGTCAAAATATTAAATATATTTTCGGTCTTTAAAGTATAACCCATTTTTTTAAATCAAATCCAATATTTGACTCAATCATTCTAGTAAAACCATTTGTTATTCTACTTCTAATTCTTGACTCAATCAATATTGTATAACACATTCATAAAATCACTTAAACGCTGTCTTGAGGGCATGTATATTTATTAAATTAAATGACGACATCATATAGAATTTATAATAAAAGAATTACATTTTTGCGACATAGATCTAGTCTAGAGAATCTTTTTAACAAAACCAATGTCAATGAAAATTTACTTCATGACAATAAAGTTATGAGTTGCAAAGTAATACAATAAATATTAATGATGCTGGCAATATTCAAACGATTTTCTTGATAACGTCACAGTCAGAACTCCAGTGAGAAATCATATCTAGAAGTGACGGGATGCGTCTTTCTCTTTCTCGATACAAACATGTTTCCACATTTGGTCGATAGCCACATTGTTTAATATTTATTTTGAAATCAGGGTAATCTCAGTGTGAGGTACCTGGTGTGGAGCATGATGACATCATTGATAGCCTCCAGTGTGTGTGGGACCTGATGTGGCGCATGATGCTATCATGGACAGTCTCCAGTGTGTGTGGCACCTGATGTGGAGCATGTTGCTAACATTGATAGTATCCAGTTCGTGTGGTACCTGATGTGGAGCATGATGCTATCATTGATAGCCTCCAGTGTGTTTGGTACCTGATATGATGCATGATGTACTCATAGGCCATCGAATGTGTGTGTGATAACTATCGTGGTATTAGATGTTTCATCTTTAACTTTGTAATATTAGTAGCTTATATATCTTGATGGAGATCATTAATGTTATCACCGACCTTGTCCTGACATCAGAAGCTTATTTTGTGATAGATGTTATTGTTATCACCGATTGTCTTGACGTCTTCGCTTTTTGTTTGAACGAGATATCTGCATATTCCTAGAGCCCTAAAGTTGATATGGACCAAGGTAGCTCGTATTCACTGAAGCGAAGTACAGAAACTCAACATCATATGAGGGATGATAACAATAAGAAAAAACCATTACAAAAAACGATAATTAACAATTAGTAATTAACCCTTGCAATAATCTCTTACAGAGAATATAAGGGAATTATTTCCATCACTTTATTCATTGTATTTTCAAACCATGATATTTTTATAATTCTATTTTAACAACCATATATTTATATTAAAGCTGTTATATTATGATTTATATTTTCAAGTTTACACATACTATAATTTATGTGTGACCCTTATGCATCCTTCTTAATTTTCATTTGACACTGTTGTACTACTTCAAATTAAAATGATTGTTTATTAGTTTATTTTGGTTCCTCGGGTAAATCGACGCCAGATTTCTGTGTTGGAATTATTTGTCAAAGGATTTTAAAAAAAACAATAATTAATGGTACTATTTGTTTATTAAGGTAGACAATTATAGTAAATTTAAGTCCATGTTCGTACTAATAGATTCTTTAGTTAGACAATAATTTGTAACAATTAATTTTTTAGACAATTATATTAACCTAAGACTATGTTGGTACTAGTGGTTTGTACAGATAGACAATAATGGTAAACTTAAGTCCATGTTGGTACTAATGGTTTGTACAGATAGACAATAATGGTAAACTTAAGTCTATGTTGGTACTAATGGTTTTTACAGACAGACAATATGGTAAACTTAAGACAATGTTGGTACTAATGGTTTGTTCAGTTAGTCAATAATGGTAAACTTAAGTCTATGTTGGTACTAATTGTTTGTACAGGTAGACAACAATGGTAAACTTAAGTCTATGTTGGTACTAATGGTTTGTTCAGGTAGACAATATTGGTAAACTTAAGTCTATGTTGGTAAAATGTGTTGATTTATTTAGTTAGGCACTTCTTTCTATTGAAATAAAACAAATCTTAATAATTTAATATTCTTAACTTCCTTTCAAACATATATATGTAATTCTATATTTTATGTATGTGTTCTGTCTGTCAAATTATTTAAAGACTATTTTTCTTCATTTTTAAACACTTTTTTTTTATGTAACTTCCCATATAAATCCTTTTTCTTTAAATTTTGTTTTCAATTTTCTTCCTTTTTAAAAAAAAAAAAAAAATCGTTTTTATTCTATTTTCTTCTTTCTAGTAAAACTCAAAAGACCAAAGAATCATTTTAAGAATTGTTTGAATATGTTGGTGGCCCTCAAAAAGGTCATTTGTTGAGACCTGCTCGTCGCTTAAAGGTGTTGCTCAAGCACGGTGCTCCTCCCAATATGACCCCAGAGTGGACGTCCAAGACGGAACCATTTTGTGCAACAGGCGTCACCAGTGGAAGAATGTCATCACAATAATCATTTTTTTTGAAAGTGCTCGAGTGTTAAGTTCCACTTGCCAACCGGAAACAATAATCACCAGTTTAACGGAACCATTTAATTCCCCACTTAAGGGAACCATTTAATTTCCCACTTAAGGGAACCATTTAATTCCCCACTTAAGGGAACCAATCAATCACTGGCTGAGAAGTCAAAACTGCAAATATATTTTAGCTAACACCACATTGAGGTAAAATTACACTATTCGTTAAATCTGTACGATTTTCTTTATTGTTTTCAATTAACAAATATTTTACAAATAACTATGATGTAAAAAAAAAAAAGCTATTAAAGTGTGATGCAGAGATTGTTTCACAATTATAAATGGTCTTGTGCCTTTTTATTCTTATTAATTATTTAATGCTCTATCTGGTATAATACAAATATCAGTTCTGGTCTGTTAGCAAAATGTGAGCGCCATAGAAACCGAAATGTGTTTTTTTGTTTTTTTAAAAATTTACTTACTGCAATAAATGTCCCGATGATGACGGGATTTATAGTAGGTCCTTTGCAATAGTTGCTACCTGCTATTGCAAGACCTCATCACAATACGGGATTTATGGTAGGTCCTTTGCAATAGTTGCTACCTTCCATTGCAAGACCTCATCACAATATGGGATTTATGGTAGGTCCTTTGCAAAAGTTGCTACCTGCTATTGCAAGACCTAATCACAATAAGGATCTATGTAATGATATTCTAACAACATTAAGTTTTAAGAAGTATTTATCTGCTACATATAATACGCCAACCCAACTCACTCTCACTCCATTAAACTACATTTTCCCTTCTAAACATGACGTTAAAGTACCAAATCTAAATTATCAGTAATTATATCAATTTGTTGAATAAAGAAGTTAATTGAGGGATGATTTATATGCTAGAGACTTACTTTAGACTTTCCCCTTTTAGTGCCCTTCAATTCAAACTATTTTTCTCTAAAAATCGTTAAATTATAATCCTAAATTTACAATAAAAAATCTATAAATGATTTAAAAATAATGTTACATTAAAGGAATTTGATATATTACTAGTGTCATCGAAAATTTAAACACACATTTACCTTATTAAAAAAAAAAATCATGCATTATCAGAAAATCGTGAAACAAAGAATTATTTTATCTAAAGACGAACTTCGCAAACGTTTTTCAAGTCTATAACAGACATGAGTGTCTTTTTTCTTTAATTGTTCAACTAAATAAAAATAAACAAACAATTTATTTTTCGCAAAGTAAAAACAAAAATATATCTTCATGTGGTTAAAAAAAAATAACAACCAATCTTAACAATTCAAAATTAAAATTTCAAGAGTGTTAAAAAATTAAGTTTTGATCGTATGAGTATAATATTAAAAAAAAAACAACTTACGTTTTGTTAACGCCATTGATTTTCAAAATTCGTAAAATATTTTATTTGTAGAAAGAGAATGTAACATTACGTTTTCACAAATGTAATACCATAGTATATGTATATTTATTGTCCTATTTCCTACCCCCAATAGGTATGTAGGCCTTCACAAGAAGGTTAATTAGTTATCATATAAATTCCTTTATTGTAAGACGTATCTTGTGCTGCCCAGAGCAAATAAACCTAAGCATATTTGTAAAAAGAGAAAGTACCATCTCTTTTTTCACAAATGTTATACTATAGGATATACATATTGTCATAATTCTACTCCTTTGTCTTTTAACTTAATCATGTTCAAGTTAATCATGGGGCCCCGGGGGCCCATTCCATAGCTGTACAATTTAGCTTTGCCTGAGAGGGACTATATTCATTTAATTATTCGTCTAAAAATTTGCTCATAGGTGTGCCGTTAAGCGGGAGCATCGGTGCAAATGTCAAGTCTCGCCCTGGTCTACGTAACTTTCGTTATAAAGAACTCATTGAGAGCGTCCTGCAGCTCGCCCAGTCGGCCCAAAGATGTCTGACTTGTGTGTGCCGTTAAGCGGGAGCATCGGTGCAAATGTCAAGTCTCGCCCTGGTCTACGTAACTTTCGTTATAAAGAACTCATTGAGAGCGTCCTGCAGCTCGCCCAGTCGGCCCAAAGATGTCTGACTTGTGTTGAGTTTGCGCAAATTAATCTATCAAATATAATAAAAAATTGAATTTTAAAAGAAAACATATTAAAATGTAATATATCTAAAAAGGTGTGTTCAATAACAAACATGGAATAGCTTCATGATTATTCTTAGATAGGATGCATTGTTTAAATAATTTAATCTCAAATCGGGCAACAAGTGTCACATTTTAAGTGGGTGCTTAAAATATCCAAGAAGAGGAAAAAGAAGAGTTTTGTTTAAATAGTAAGTCGTAGATGTAAACGAGAAAGATGGGGTTGGGGAGGGGGGCATTATCGGCTTTAAATAAAAACAACCGCGTTATACTCATAAGAAAAATAGTTATTGCAAATAAAGATTATAACGAACAATTAATATATGGCTCAGATTTTCTTTTAAGCGGTGAAGGAAATAATGTTTGTATAGTGAAGACTATTATGAATGTTTGCTTTACTGCATGTCATTAGTAAACTTAACATTCATTTTATGTATTGCATCCCTATTGGAAGGGATAGAATGTGAAAGGAAACTCGTGTTCCACCCTTATGCTCTGAATCACAATTAGTTTAAGCTTTTGAATTAAATTTAAATTTATTTTATGAACGTTATCTCATTGTTTCCTTAAACTACATACGAAAGTAGGAAAATGATACAAATCCGTTTGAAAACAGTTTTACATTTTTTTATTGGAATTATTTAATTGTGAAGACAATTTTACGAATTAAAAATATCTCCCAAAAAATCTAAGATATATCTCACTCTATATATAAATATATTAAAAAAATCTATAATTATCCCCCTTTCACAAAAGTTTTTTGCGTATCGTTTTGTCTTTTTTCTTAATATGTAAGAAAAAAAGATTATTTCAATAAAATAAAATTATGCAACAGTAGTGCACTGCAGTTGTTAGAACTTTGATTTATTCTATTTAGTAATTTATTTTTGGAAAAGCATGTTTAAAAAAGAAAAATATTGTTATTCAATATTTATATGGACTAGTTCAAATAGTGCGGTAAACTTACATAGTGAGTTTGGAGACATGGAGTTCGATTGTTTACTTTGGTATAGTTCAATTAGTTCTGTAAAATTACACAGCGAGTTTTGAGTTATTGAAATTGATTGTTTCAGTTTAATACATTTTAATACTTAACATTAAATTTAAATGAACCTTTAAATTATATTGTTTTAATTCTGTCTGTCAGGTCTTTTAAATATTGGTAATTATGTTCATTGTGTATTTTCATTAAACTCATGATTTTTGCTAGAGACTTCAAGACTGATAAGTTGTGATTAATATCAGGTTATTTCTTTTTGTTGTACTAGTTTTAGGAAACATGCTTCTGGATTTGCTTAAAAATTGTGTCAAAGTTTATGGAAATGGCAATGTGTAATGTATTTGAAGAACGTTATAGCAGGCTTACATTTCAAATAAATGTTTAATCAAATGAATATTGGGAAATGTTACATTATTTTTACCCGAAGTGAAGGAAGTTTTTATAAACACTTGATGTTTTCTTTACCAAATTATGCCATTAATATTCGATTGATAAAAATGATCAGTTTTTCAAACTAATAAAACTGCACAGAACTATCTAAAACTTTTTTTTGTTGTTTTTTGTTTAATATTTCTATACATTTCTTTTTACAAGCAAAATGCTAGTTTATTTATTTTGTTAATGTAACTTCTGTAGTTTTGTTCGTTGCTTAAGGCTTTCTGACTTTTTATGTTGTCAAACAAATGATACTTCCTTCGTGTTAAAAAAAGTGTTTGATTACAAGTGTTTTCCATAATGTTTTTAATATTTTATTTGAATCGTTTGTAAAATAAGCATACACATGAACTGTTATTGCAAATTATTGATTCCGACACACCGGACGATAACCATGAATCATTTTTGAATCTGATTTCTGTGACATTGATGATGTTAAGCTTTCTGATGGCTCGGTAAATGTGATGCGGAATTATAATTTTAATAGTAAGAGAGGTGACAGTGGACACTATGGTAAACAATGCAAAACATTTTTTTAACTATAGGGCTTACCCACTATAGCCATACTACAGCTTTTAGAGCATAGAAATTGGATAACAAAAATAATAATATCACATTTCGGCTGTTGTTGAGATCCGTGCCCAAGACGTCATTTGCGTGTTTATTCAATATGTGTGCAGGAGTCATTACCCTTTGTTTATTTAATTGTTGGAGGAAGTGCTGATGACATGTTTTGTATTAACATTTTAATTGGTTTATTATTTATATGTTTAAGTTATCATTGGTTGGCTAATTATCATATTTTAATTGCGCAACTATATTTTCAACATGTTAGCCTAATGCTGGCTGTTGTGCTCTATTCATTTGTGCATATTATTTTCTTTGGAACCTGTGTGTGTAAAAGTGTATTTCATGAAAATGTTATTATCGAACATTATCTAATTATATAGCAACATGGAATATGTCTATTTGAGAACTAAATAAGTATGTACTTATACAGGACCTTTTGTATCAATCACTATATAAGTTTGTAGCCATAAGATAAGGGACATGTCTATTTAAAAACTATAGCAGTAGGTAGACATGTCTCATTGTAAACAAAATATGTTTGTTTGCTTTGGGATAAGTCTTGTGTAAAGAATATTAAATTTGACATCTATTTTAACATTAACAATTATATTTTTCCTCTATTTTGGATCTTTATGACTACCCACTGATATAGCTTTAAGCTGAACATGTCGTGTATGGTATCCTTTAATGTCACTGATTTCATGAAATATCGTGATATATATATGTATTAATTTTATTAACTGTTGTTATCGTGATATATAACCACAGTTAATGAAATTATTTTTTTGTTTAAATGTTAAATTACTTTAGTGCGGAATATATTCGTTCATAACATTGTTGTTGAAATAAAATATATGATGTAAAATCGGGTGGGTCATTGTATTTATGAATGCATACATTTATCACACTGTAAACAGTAAAATACATTTGTATTAAACATTTATGACATAAATTATGAGTTAAAGAAAGTACAAGAAGTAAATATAAAAGTAAGACTCTTCGATATCTCTCTCTATCTCTCTATCTCTATTTCTCATTCCATCTTTCTCCATTTTATCTCTCTTTCATTCTCTTTCCAACTCTCTATATTTATCTCAAATTTAATTTTTCTCTCTATATTAATAATTCTATCTCCATCTCTCTGTCTGTCATTATTTCATTGTGTCTGTCTTTATATTCATCCCTTTCTTTCATTTCGTCTCTCAGTCTCTCTCTATCTCTATCAATATATCTATATCTTTCTCAGTCAGCCTTGCTCTTTATCTATCTATCTCTCTATCAAGCGTTCTCTATATCTCTCTGTCTCCCTATTTCTATCCATCTCTGTCTCTATCTCTAGCTCTGATTGTATATATATATATATATATATATATATATATATATATATATGTCGCATTACATCAATCTATCTCTAACGTATCTATCAATCTTTCTCTCTCTTATGTACATTCTATCCTATGTGTCTATCCTATCGATCACTATGATTGTCTTTATATCGCTCTCTATCTCTCTATCTGTATTGCTCACTCCATCTTTTTCCATGTTATCTCTCTCTCATTCTCTCTCCAACTCTCTCTATTTATATCTAATTTTTTGTTCTCTCTATATTAATAAATCTGTCTCCATCTCTCTGTCTGTCATTATTTCCATTTTTTCTCTCTATCTATTCATCCTCTTCTATCATTTTGTCTCTCAGTCTTTCTCTATCAATATATCAAGCGACACCATTCCAATCTTAAAATTTGCTGATGATACCACCATTGTTGGTTTAACATTTGAAGGATAAGGCCTATACCGCAACTTAGATACGAGCTTTATCAATTAGTGCGATGAAATTTTTCTCCAGTTGAATGTCTCAAAAACAAAAGAAATGGTTGTTGATTTCAGGAGGGGGAAACACCAAATTACAGATCTCAACATAAAAATCAAAATGTGAAGAAAGTGTAGGCATACAAGTACTTAGGTGTCACCATTAATAATAAGCTAACATGGCATGAGAACAGCCAAATCCTGTATAAGAAATTCAACCAAACACGTTTCTATCTCAAAAAACTGTACAATTTTGGCATAAACAAGCAAGTCGTTAACTTATTCTACAGTGCAACTATTGGAAGCCTAATTAATTTCAATATTACCTGCTGGTGTGGGAATTCAACGTCTGATATTAAACACCGCATAAACCGACTAATCAATAAAGCTAAGAACATAACTTAAACTAAACATCCTTTACTTGAAGAACTATTTGAAGAAAGAAGTTTTTTTCAAAACTAAACACATTGTGGATGATAGATCCCACCCGCTTCATCATAGATACTTATGATCGGGCCGTTCGGGACAAATTCTTTCTATCAGGACGAGGACGGACAGATATCACACATCTGAATGAGATCTAATAAGTCCCCGATTTTGCTAAGAGAGCTCACTAAATGGCTGTTTGAAATAGTTTATTATAAATGTCTTGTGTTCAAATTGTTTTATTTTTTAGCTGACAATGTATAATGCAATCAAAAAACATTTCCATTTATTTGGATCAATAAAAGAATTTTATATTATCTTATATCTTTCTCAGTCAGCCTTGCTCCTTATCTATCTATCTCTCTATCAAGCGTCCTCTATATCTCTCTATCTCTCTATCTGTATCCATCTCTCTCTATCTCTAGCTCTGATTGTATCTATATGTCTCACTACATCACTCTATCTCTTACGTATCTATCAATCTCTCTCTCTTTCTCTCTCTCTTGCTCTCATTTACATTCTATCCAATTTGTGTCTATCGATCACTATTATTTTCTCTATATTTCTCGCTATCTCTCTCTATCTGTATTTTTATTGCTCTTTCTTTCTATATCTTTATGTCTCTCGCTCTTTCTCTCTCATGTATAAATGAATGATCAGATTTCATATAAATATGAAGTTAAGAAATGATTAAAGCTTAAATTCATGAGACTATCATATGATTTTGAAATTAATAGAACTAGGGCGATTTAATGCAATCAATAACTGACATATGTTTATAAAATGACTATCATTACTTCTATTTCTAAACGGCATGACAATTGTAAAGTATATTGAGTTCAATCAACGAAATAAATCATCTCCAACTAAAATGTGATTTTCTGATTTAAATCTATTTTATGTCGTTAAAGACGCCCTGATCATTTTAAATATACTTTCGTGAATTTTTTGTAATAGACAGTCAAACTATTTGTAGGCTGGTAAATCATTTGGTGTTAAAAAACGATTCTTTGCCCATAATTAAGGGACGGTCACCCAACTGGTTAAAACGACTTGGAAGGTTAGTTGATCCGGAAAAAAAAAGTTAGTAAAAGCCAGAGATAGACTTAAATTATGTAATGCTCATATCCTATGTATGTATTTAAATACGTACGTATCCTATTAACTTACTTTAATATGTAATAGCCCATGTACATACTACAATAGTTC
>CAXITT010001250.1:54834-80504 GCA_964033795.1 Lymnaea stagnalis | reverse complement strand
ATATGAAACAACGAAGCATCAAACATGTGCAATTGTGTTCAACTTATATATCATAGAAAAGCCAGACTTTTAAGGTAGGGTTACGTGGTTTTTAAAATTATATGATAGCATTTTTCTTTTAAAAGTATATTTATTTGCATATTTTAAAATTTACTCGATTCAATGTGTGTTGAGCTAGACAGAATAAAATTGTTCACATTTTTTTTTTACACAAATGTAGAATTTAAAGGCAGCATATAAATATTACACGTTTCAAACATTATAAGTCGAATGTGTCTGGTTTTTTTTTAAATTTAACAAATAAAAGTGGTACATTTTTTCCGTATTATCCTGACCAATAGAGTTTTGTAAAAAAACGTAGCCACATACTGTATTAAATGTCCAACTGTTTTTCTCTGTTTTAAATTAAAATAATAAATAAACTGTTCCACACTTGTCCACGCATTGTTGTTTTAGTTTAATTCTTTTCAGATGAGAATCCAATAGAGAGCTAACAAAAGATATCTTACTAGTAAATGATTCTCTTTATTTACGTTTTTAACTTTGACATTGGGTATTGTAACATGTACGTTACGTCCGAGCTCTCACTTGTAGGCGTTAATTTACAAGTATCTCTTCCACACATTCATAACATGGAAGTCCTTGGTAAACACAACTGATTTTATTACAGCAGCTGAACATATCTACACTTTTTACAGAAGAAACATATCAATGAAAATACATTCCAGCCATCTTCCCTTGCTCGTACCTACACCCGCTCTCCCTTGTTCTCCTATCACGTGATCTTTTCTAACCAATCATTCTTCTCACGTGACAGGTATCAGCAGACTACTTCTATCTTACTAGTAATTGATTATCTTTATTTAACGTCTTAACTTTGACCTATGGTGCAGATGACTAATTCTAATACATTAGAACATAATTATATAGGAGAGACATTGGAAAAGTCTGGTCTTGTGGTAAATGATGTGAAGACAATATATATGATGTCACGAAACACCCACGCTGATGACATCATCAATATAAACACACACAGACACATTTGAATGAGTGGTTAGCTTCAAATATCTAACATAAACCGTTAATGAGCTCACTGAAGTAATTTTGGTGGTGAAAGAAATGATAACAGCTGACAAACAATCCTTTCATCCAACAAAAACTACAAGGAGGCAAATACCTCACAAGGGGAACAAATACCCCACAAGGGGAACAAATACCCCACAAGGGGAACAAATACGGCCATATACACCTCTATCGTCAGACCAAAAATAGCGCATGTTAGTGAAAATCGGTCCCTTACCAGAAAAAAAAGCAACAAAAAAAAAAAAGATATCCTGCTCATTTTATATCCATGAAAATCTTCCTGAAAATAGTTGGTCCTCTGATAGACACAAATGTTTGGAGAATCTGTACAAATCAAGAGCTATAGTAATTGTACATTGACCAGCCCATTGTGTCACAGTTGTATAACTTGAAATGATACCGGATTGTAGGGCAGCAAAAGTGATCCACAGGAAGAAACCTATGTGCAGACAAATCACCTGTCGACCAAGACTGAGATGGATCGAATGTGTAGAGGAGGTATTACAAAACATTGGGATTCTCACATGGAGGCAGAACTGAAAGGATCTGGTGAAGCAGGCTAGGGCCCTGTATGGGCAGTAGCGCCACTAAGGATGAGGTACACGTTATATATAATATTCTTTACAAGTAATCGAATCCTATTTCATCAGTTAATACAAATAGGCTGACAATGTAATATAAATTAGTGTTAGGGTTATTGATATTACAAGTGTTCATTTGATTAGTATGGTAATATTGATATCTCTACAGTTCATTTTCTTAGTTTGACGGAATTGTTGTTACTATGGATCATTCTATTGACCTATTTTATTGATAGAGAGAATGGGTTTCATTGTTATAAAGTTGTTGTGAAGGGATGTCGTAGAAATAAATGTGTTTAAACATTCCAAACTTTTTAGACACGCCTCTGTAAAAAAGTATAATAGGACATGCTGTCTGGTGGAGCTGACTTGCTGTTTATGCTGTCCAATGCAGCTGACATGTTGTTTATGCTGTCTAGACAAGCTGACATGTTGTATATGCTGTCTAGACAAGCTGACAAGTTGTATATGCTGTCTAGACAAGCTAACCAGTTGTATATGCTGTCTAGACAAGCTGACATGTTGTATATGCTGTCTAGACATGCTGATATGTTGTATATGCCATCTAGATAAGATTAAATGTTGTATATGCTGTCTAGACCAGGTGATATGTTGTATATGCTGTCTAGACAAGCTGACATGTTGTATATGATGTCTAGACAAGCCGACATGTTGTTTATGCTATCTAGTGGAGCTTACATACTATATATGTTTTCTAGTGGAGCGAACATGCGTTATATGTTGTCTAGTAGAGCTGATATGCTATATATGCCGTCTAGTAAAGTTGACATGCTGTTTTTTCTGCCCAATAAATCTACAATGTCTTATATAATTTCTCGTAGAGTTGACATGCTCTATATTACGATATCTAGTAGTCCTGACACGTTGTAAGCAAGACGTCTCTAGCCTAACAAATGAGATCATGGGAATAGCTTAGTCAATTCCTTCTTTGGTCACGTGATGAGAGTAAACCATCACTAGGCTGCTACACACACCAAAAGATAACAGCTGATTTGCCATTAATTTTTAAGAAAAATGTTCGTCTTCATTAGTGCTTCCCCAATGTCATGTTACATAAAAATTTTACCTTTCAAAATATTCTGGAATACACGTGTTTTTTTATTTAAAATTAAATACGTAAATGTCACAATAAATATACGTCAGTTATGATTGAAGGAAACAAGTTATTTCAAAAAAATTTGTTAGCGATATTCAATGGGAACTATCATTAGCAGGCTGTTGTTGAGCTCCGTGCCAATGACATCATTTGCGTGTTTATTCAATATTTTTGCATGAGTCATTCCCCTTCGTTTATTTTATTGCAAATTTTCATTGGACGAAATGTCGTCATACCCATGACGGCATTTGCGTGTTTATTCAATACCTGTGCAGCGAAGGAATATTTTAATTACCGGCTAGAACAAGATTTCATGCGAATCATTAACGAAGATCCACTTTGTCAAGCCATTGTCTTAAATTTTCTTTATCCTTAAGCGGAAACTTATGCAGATTTATACCGCTGTCCTTCACTTAAATGTTTGAACAGACAAAAGCCGAACATTGCCTAGGCATCTTGAATTACTAGTTGTAGTGTGTAATGGGCTACTGTTGTCAAGCACTAGTGTGTTGCATACAGCATATCGGAAGTCTTACTCGTTTTTACTCTCATCATGGGACAAAACAATTGACTAAGCGACTCCCATTTATTTTAAAAGTTGCACTGCCCTTGAAGTCGATCTCTACCAATAGGGATTTGCAAAGAAACATTAGGACGCCTAATATGATCAACTAACACAAACAAAGACCCCCCTCCCCCAGCCAATACTTCTCAACTGTATGGCATATTTCTATTTTTTTAAGTTATAAGAACCCGACATGCATTGCATTTCCATTTAAAGATAGAAATTGTGTTAAAGTTTCAATTATGTTTTTGAGATAATTTTGATAAAGACACTAGTTTTGGTCTGATGCATACACAAATCAAATAGAAGGTTTTTCGATGCGTGAGCAGGCAGCATGCAGCTGTACATGTGAGAAGGCAGCAAGCAGCTGTACATGTGAGAAGCGTGGATTTTCAAAATGTAACCCACGCATTTCTAGTGATTAATCAACACATACATTATATATGTTATAAATTATATAAATATAACATATATACGTACAAAATATATAAGGCCCGCCCCAAAAGGAATATTAAAAAATACTGCTTTTGACTTTAATAGAATCAAACATGTTCTGGAGAGCAGGCTCCTAAGACCACTTCAACATTCAAAATTCATCGGTGCCCCAAATTGCAGCCCTTTTTCTCGATGAAAATGATCCAAAATTTTGGTATATATAGATACAATGCCTAGTGTCGCACCTAGTATTAGTTATGATGTGAAATATTTTTGACTTCCTCAACTTCACGTTAACAAATTCTGCAGTGATCCACAAATTCAACACTAGCATATAAACAAAAAGTGACACCTCGTTGGACCACTCCATCCACCTTATATCGTCGCCACTAGCAGGTGTGAATCTACAAAGTTTTGGCCAAAGGGACACGATTCATGTTTACCCCTCAATCCAACTCTACAACGAATTATTTTCAACCATATAATATCATCAAAATCCAGTAATTATTATAATTTTGGTACAATTATAAATAATGTGCTAAAAAAAGAATTGATCTTGTTTTATTAAAATTTCGATGTTCAAGTTAAAGAACGTTTGTGTCATGAGTCATCCATGAAATGTATTTGATATTAGAAACTAATATAAAATTTATATGTTAGTTAGATAATAAATGAAGTAAAAGTGTAATAATATAAACTCTAAGGTAAAGAGTAATAATCACGTAACAACTTACATTGCCAGGAGTGGTGTGTAGTAGTAGTAGAAGTTTCAACATTGTGTCAAAATCTTTCTGCGTTACGAGTACTAAAAAATCCTTACCTACCATGCGGTCACTGCAGTATTTGACATTGTATGTGTTTACATCCCCTATAGCTAGTTTAAATTTTCAATGCAATGGAAGTTGTGGAATATATAGAAGAATGAATCAATTCTTACTTAAGAAAATGAAAGGGATTTCAATGGGAAATGGTGATGATACATTTTAATCACCAGCAAACGGACTGGACTTAAGAAATTGTTGTCAAACATTAATATCAGAATATGAAAAACAATTTGATGCAATGCGCATATTATATAACGCTAATATATGTTATGGATAATATATGTAACTACACATAACGGACCATCAAATGCTGCTAAAACAATTTCTTCAAACACATTATTTGTTAAAAACAGAGATAGAGGTAATCCCATTTTTAAGTCTGTACGTAAAATTCATTAGGATTAACTCTCAAAAGACTGTAGATTTTTCCATTTTTTAATGACCTTGAGTATATCTTATTCTTCAAAGTGTCTCATGACTGTAATTTTATAGCTACCTCCAGATATTATATATCGTTTTAAAGGTAATTGGACGCTCTTTAATTGATACTTGGTTTTTGTTCAAAATATCCTTGCTAAATTTTATGTTTTATTATTTTTGGGCAAAAAAATTATTTTTTTAAGTCGACAAAAATATAACATCACAGTTTTACAAAGAAGGAAAAAAAATGTGTTTCCAATTAAATCAATAAAATTGATATTTTATTAGAATCTGTTCAATACTATAAAACATATTCAAATTTCAAAAGAATAGACTCATAAATAAAAAAGTTATGACTATTTGTAAATAACATATCATTCAAGGAAATATTTCTCAAAAAGTCAAAATTATTTTTTTTTTTAAATAATAATTTTTTTTTTCAAAGGAAAACATATACTGCATCATATTATCCTTTAGAGGGTTATTAGTAAGTATTATTTGAGAAGAAAAGTGAAGAAAAAAAGGCAAATTTTAATAAATAAATTTTTTTATGCATCCCCGAGATACCGATCAAAGGATATAATCCTTCGCCAAGACCATGCATAAAAATTCTTGAAAACAATTTCTTTATTTATTAAAACATACAAATGTATCAAAAAGAAAGCCTGTGACATATGCTCTGACCATTTTACCCTGTTTTGGTAACCCACAATTACATTTTTTGTTATTGTCAATCATTGTCATGTTGCACGATGTAAAGATTTCGGGCTTTACAGTATCAGGTTCATCATCAAATATGTCAATTGTTACCTAAATTGTTCATTAATTGCTACATTTTCTTGATGCTGATACAGTTGATTGTATTTTGCATTGAGATACAGAAGTGTCTCCCAATTTTGCAGTTTCCTTTATTTTCAGTATCAGAAACTTTTAGGAAACTCAATACAGCCTTGAATATGAAAAACAATTTGATGCAATGCGCATATTATATAACGCTAATATATGTTATGGATAATATATGTAACTACACAAAACGGACCATCAAATGCTGCTAAAACAATTTCTTCAAACAAATTATTTGTTAAAAACAGAGATAGAGGTAATCCCATTTTTAAGTCTGTACGTAAAATTCATTAGGATTAAGGAAATAGTTTTCGAGACTATGTTATGTGTCAATCAAACTGTTCATTATTTCTTAGTCTTCGCTACCAACGGCTTTGCACTACACTATGTTGTGTGTCTATCAATGTGTGTATTATTTCCTGCTGTTCTCTTCCATCAGCTAACCCTAACTACATTCATGCACGACTGAAACAACTTGGGAAACAGTACAGCCCCAGAGTCCTTCATGTTCAAGTAGATTGAAAGACCCACATTTTCTGCTGAAATATTTGCAAAAAGGCATACGTGTGTTGTTTGAATGCATATTGTGTTAAGTATAAATGGTAGATGGAAATTTGACGCTTCGCGGGGCCCTTGTGTTGCACATCACAAAACCTATATTTCAATAATACTCTTGACAACATCTCATTATCAATACTTGTGTTGACAATATCTCTTACATTTTAATTACCATTTTGTCTCCCTTCCTTAGTCCTTTTCTGATGGCCTTTACTATATTGCTACCTTATTACTGCATGTTTTAAATAAACTGTAATATTTAATTATATTTTAGTTTTAAATAAGACGTCCTTGTATAAATTGTTATCGTCATTTATTTTGCAGTTTCATGGTCAAAAGACTCTGTTCAAACTGCACATATTTGAATACATGATGCTCACTGGCAAACACTCGATGATACATTGAAACGAAATTATTTACTACACTGGAAGTGTCGTCTTTTGTCAAAATATATCAATAAACTATTGAATCTAATGCATTTTATATATATATATATAGGATACAAATATTTATATGTATGCACATCATAATTTAATTAATTAATTTTCTTATGTATTTATTTAATATTTGGAAGGGTTAGGGGAGGTTTTAAAAGTGATTAAAAAATAGACGTTTTAACATAACCTGAAACTTGAGCAAAGCATACAGAACTAATCAAGAATTGATTTCGTCAATTAGTGTTTTTTATGTTAAACTAATATGTATTATACGCTACCGATTCTTGTTCAAGTATATTGAGTTAAAAATTAATTTAAAAAATACATATTTAAAAACGATTTTTATCAAATGTTTGTAACTATGCTTAATGAGATTTAAAATAAACATCATTTACTTTCTGAAAAAGATATATAACAATATATTGCCTTTGTTATATTCAATCAATCTATATACCATTATGCTAATTGTATTTATTATATTATGTATCTCTCAATCTGTCTTCTTTTGGAAAAGACAATGTGTGTTTTTTTGGATAAGACAATGAATTTTGTAATAGATATGAAACTCGATCTCATTATGAATCTGAATATAGGTAATAATAAAACGTTACATTTTTTATTTAGGAAGAGAGTTTACTAAATACGAGGAACAATTCCGCTCTCAAAAGACTCCTCTCAAAAGTCTCCTCACATATGGCTCCTCGCCAAAGACTCCTCCCAAACATTGGTGATACTAGCAACAACAATATATTTATATAAAGTGACACTTGAACAACTCTCTGTATTAACATACGATAACACTTGAACAAACAACTTTATTAATGTACCATAAGACTTGCACACAAAACTGTATTAATATACTATAATAATTGAATAAAAAACTTTATTAATATAAAAGGACACTTGAATTATACACTGTTTTAATATAAGATAGATCTTGAACAACACACTGTATTAGTTTAACTTAGCACTTGACCAACACTCAGTATTAATGTGTCGTTGCACTTGAACAGCTCACTGTATTAATATAAGTGACAGTTCAGTTCTCAACAACGTATTCATCAGACAAAATCAAGATTTCGTTTATTTAACATTATAAAATACAATTTGCCTTTATTTATTTAAAAAAATGTGTCCATTTATACAATAAATACAATTTACATTAACATTTTTTTACATCCATTGATTGACCTAAATTTAAGCTGTCCCAAGTAGTTCATATTGGTTAGTGCGCACAATTCTACATGCTGTATGAACATTCGTTTGATGGCTGCACTGATTTATCTAAACTAAGATGTCTTAAGTATATTAAAAATTGATTAGTAGAAATAAGTATAAATTTTAATGGAAATCACGCTTCATCGAAATAGCAAGAATACCCAATTAAAGTCTTCCATCCCTTGTAACCGTAAACAATACAAGCCAATATAACTAGAAGATAATAGCAAGCTGGAAAAGAGGGTAGACCAAATCACACCAAAAGTTGTTTGCAAAATAGATGTGTTTTCAAATATGTATTGATAGACGCCAGTGTCTGGCTGTTTCTGACAGCGACAGGAAGTGTGTTCCAAATTGTTTTGCCAGCAAATGCGAAAGGGCGCCTTCCGTAAGTCTCATGGCGATTACATGGTATCGAAAGTTTGCCACTATCAGATGAGTAGAGTTGACGTGTAGGTACATAAGTCGTCATGAGCGCTTCGAGATAGGACGGTGCCACGTCATGCAAGCAGCGGCAGCACAGTGTTACAATTTTATATACTATATCAACGCGGACCGGCAGCCAATGCAAATGTCTCAGAAATGTTTCAGCATAGTCGAATTTGCGTTTGAAAAGAAAAATGCGAGAGCATTATTTTAAGTAATATAGCTTAAATAAAACAGTTCAAGCAATTTTTACGTGTATCCCCCATTCCCCATTTTCGCACCCTTCATAGAAAAATGATCATAAAGAACATATAACTTTTCAAAATTTCTAACGTATACAAGATCTACAGCATTCGTAGAGGTGTCACGGTTCACACGATGGGTCTAATGTTAAGGGTAACCTACATTTTATTTAAAGAACTATGTTCTCCTCTTTTGTTCTCGAATTAAATTTAGAACACTTCAAAACTAAATTCACATCTTTATAAATATATATTTATATATATATATACTCTTGTAAAGTTTGTATGTATGTATGAATGTATGTCCCAAATTTTCTCCTACAAAATTCATGTAATGGCAATAAAACATTGGTGAGTTGTTGGTCAGAAGCCCGTGCTTTTATCTCAGTCATTACAACCCTTTTAAAATATTATAATTTTCGGCCGTTGGCACTTAATTCAATTGAGATAGATAAATACACTGCAAAGTGGGTTAACTACTATTATTGCCGCCATGGCTGGCCAAATATTTTCCTGAGAATATAGCATCAGGGAACACAATGTATTTTTGCGTCCTCCTCCCTTTTTATCAACCCTGAAACCCATTATTTTCAACCATTAAATCCTATCAAGGCTATCTCCACACTATTCAGGTTCTCGGGACGTATTTCTCTTCTGACTACTAGAACTGCCTCCTTTACAAAAAAAAAAAAAAATCTGCAAAGCCCCTACCCCCCCGGGAAAAAATGATGTGAAAACGCATTGTACATAGGTAAAAGGTGCTATGCAAGGATGAAAAATTACATTTTTATTACAAGGCTTTTATGTTGTACACTAATCAAATGAATTTTATTTGTCTTATATCCCTTCATGTAGGGATCGATTCAGGTGGACTACGGCTCAGATAGAACGTAATCACTGACACAATTATGGATGCATTAGTGGCCATTGGTTTAGCTTAAATAACAGTATATAATATACTGTAACAAAAATACATTTAAAGGTTGTATTGAGAATAATTAAAAAAAATTAAAAACAAAAGTAATATTAAAAATATTTTTAAGTATTTGCAAAATTTGTTCAAACCATTTTAGAAATATATTTCTGCAAAAAAGAAGAACAAAATAAAAATGTCTCATATAATTCATTAAAGATATATATATAAACATTACGAAAAAAAATTGATTGTTTCCCTTGTATATCATTTATGTAAACCTTATTTTTAAAAAAAAGAAAATAGGTGAACAAGATAAGTGTGAGATTAAAATAAGAACAAGTACAGTAGGACAAGAACTTTCGGCCAAAAGAATTCCCCAAGAGACTGGTATAGATAAAAATAGGACAAGTAATAGAGACAAAATACTTAGTGTTATTTGTGTAAAGTAGATTTCCCAAAAACTGGATTACAGGAAGTAAAAGAATTCATAAAATGTTATTGTTAAAATAAAATAATTTATAATATCATGTTATTTTTGCTACTATCTACCAGTGTTTCTTTCAGGCATCTCTTCAAGAGGGTGGTGACTTTCCCACGAAGCAAGTCAAGTGCCCTAAGGGAAAATGATTGCAACTAAACGAACATTTATTTGGTTAACAACGATTAGATTGTCATAAAATAAACAAGTAAATGGTGCATTGAGCTATGTTAGAGTGTGCATATATTTAAAGTTAATCTTGTTAGAGGTAGAGACCGACCGAAAGTGATGTTCTCATTTCGGCCAAAACCGAAAAAGGCCGAAAGTTCAAAATGACTTTCGTTCGAAAACGAAGCCGTAACAAAAAGCTTAAAGTGACTTTCTGCCAAAGCCGAAACTGTAATATTTATATAATGTGTAATTCGTTCGTGCATTCATTCTGCTAACATCGATTTGGAAAATATTAATATTTGCTATCTTTTTACAACATAAGATCATTGTGAACATTAAAAAAATAAACATGTAATTAATACTTTGGCTTTTACCATTTTGATTTAAAGTAAATTACATTTCTTTAAATTGTTTTTTTTAAAGTAATATGGCAAGATACATTTGGACCGCAGAGGATGGGGTGGGGCTAAATTTATGAAAAATAAGCACTTCAGTGCCCTTTGCTTTTATATTATAATTACAAACCAGAACATATACTTGATAATGCCTACAATAAATATTTTGTCTTTCATAAAGTAAATTGTCGCCTGAATATCATTTATTAAGGTTGTAAAATATCAGAACAATATTATCGTCAATCTAATGTTTTGTGTTTTCAAAAACAGCAGGCAAGTATCGCTGTATTAACATTTAACCTAGTACCAACCGATTAGTCTTTCTGCGAAGGTGAAGTAATTATTTCATTCAGCAACCTACCTCCCTCACACCGATTGGTGGGGTATTTTATTTTTTTTTAGCTGGGTCTATTAAATTTGTCGAATTAAAAAAAAAAAAAAATGGACATATTACCATTCCCAAGCATTTTAAATATTAATCACCTTTACCTATGACTTCGATGGTGAGCATCATGATGATATATCAAAATAAAAGTACAAATGACGGGATGGAATTAATCTAGGGTTCAGAATTTTATTTTTGAAAAATTTAAAACACAAAACTAAATAAATAGTATCATTCCATTAGTTTTTACCTGTAAAAATGTCAATATTTGCCAAAAACTAATTAAAATTTAATATTTTGGAAATATTGGACAAGTAAGTGAGCACTTTTCAAAGAGCATTTATCATTTAATATTCGATGACAGCAACACGTCCAGCAAAAATGCAGATCGGATTGCCGGCCTAGAGACAGACAGACAATCCGACTTCTGGTAGAGGAACGAAATCCTCAGCCGCTTTAAACAACAAATCGTCGAAAGTCTCAATTACTTTCGGCCGAACCCGAAATTAAACCGAAAATTAACTCTTTTTTTTCAGCCGAAAGTGATCAAACGGCCTCTTTCGTCGCTGAAACCGAAGCCTAAGCCGAGATTCGTGGGTCTCTCATTAGAGGCTTTCATAATTTAATTATAAATATCGTTCTGTGAAGAAAATTGTAATGGTATTTGTATTTATTTTTTTTATTTCAGCAACTACACAGGTTTGAAAACTTTAATAACACCGTACAAAACGACGAAGTATCCAACATGGGCAATTTGTGTTCAATTTATATTTCCCAATAAAAGCATGACCTTAAAAGTAGGGATATGCGTTAATTATAAAGTATATGATGACGTTTAGCTGTTAAAAATAAACTTTTAACATACTTTTAAATGTACTTGATTCCAAGTTGATTGAGAAAAGAAAAGGTTTAAAAACAGTTTGCTATTATTTTTACATAAATTTAGAATTTAATAGGAGCATACCATTAACACACGTTTCATGATATATTGTTATTGCTATATTAAATGCGTTTATGTTTACATAAATGATAAAATATGCAGAATTTTAAACATATGTTCCTTAATAATAGACTTTGTTTTTTTTTTGAATACTTAGCCATATTTATTAAATCTGTATTTCGCCGATAAGATTTTAAGATACGTTAGTGTCGTACTGGTCATAATGGGACGCGTCTTAATGGATATTTGTTGTTTCTCTTAGTTTTCTAAAATTTCTATATTTTAATATGACAGTTTTTTGCTTTGGTCCAAATTACTCTTCGTGGCTCTATTGTTACAAATATCAATGTTTTTAAAAACAAGTAACGAAACACAAAGCCAAATGAGCAATTGTAATCTGGACACAAGCAAAGCACAAGCACAAAAATAGGACAAACAAAATATTCTATGGCAATGCGCGGCTCCGCAAACTGGGGCCTTGGTCTGTCGACCACTTTGCCATCCCCTAGCGCAAGCCCTGGTGTGAGCGTAACTCACCCTTTTCTCCTGGACCTTGGTCAATATAAGCATTTACGCTTAGCATTTAGTTTGAGAGTTCACTATGAATATGTAAGCAATACAAAAATGTAGATTTAAAACTACTGTTAGAACTTTGTTGAATATTCAATTTCATAAAAGTGATGACATGTGATCAGCTTTTAAGTCGATTTATGAGACACAAACAATTGGCATGAATAAGATAATATTTGGTAAGCTTACAATTACGGTTACACGAAATACACAAGCAATTTGCCGTCCTTACTTTAAAAAAAAAAAAAAAAAAAGAAAAAACACTTAGTTATCCCTGTTAAATATTAGAATACCATGCTCAAAAAAAAGAGAAAAAGAGGTTGTCACAAAATACGAGTTTGTTAAAACAAATTAACAATAGTGACATTTTTGCTGTGGTCAGCCAACTGGGGCATTGGCATTTTTGTTGTGGTCAGCCAACTAGGGCATTGACAGTTTTGTTGTGGTCAGCCAACTAGGGCACTGGCATTTTGTCGGACCTGGATCAGAACATACACATTAACAATTGTTTCAAATGACTTAAAGCTTTAACTAAACAAGTATTAGCACCTTTAGTTTCATGGCTGGTATCTTTCAATTTAACGGTGGGTTCAAGCGAGTGGTTAGGATTAGGTTAGGGTTGTTAAGGTTTAGTGAGGCTGGTTTGGGTTTGGTGAGGCTGGTTAGGATTAGGTTAGGGTTGTTAAGGTTTAGTGAGGCTGGTTTGGGTTTGGTGAGGTTGGTTAGGATTAGGTTAGGGTTGTTAAGGTTTAGTGAGGCTGGTTTGGGTTTGGTGAGGTTGGTTAGGATTAGGTGAGGCTTGTTAAGGTTTAGTGAGGCTGATTTTGGTTTGGTGAGGTTGGTTAGGATTAGGTGAGGCTTTTTAAGGTTTATTGAGGCTGATTTAGGTTTGGTGATGTTGGTTAGGATTAGGTGAGGCTTGTTAAGGTTAGTGAGGCTGGTTTGTGTTTGGTGAGGTTGATTGGGTTTAGTAGAGGCTTGTAAGGTTAAGTGAGGCTGGTTTGGGTTTGTTGAAGCTGGTTAGGATTAGGTGAGTTGTTAAGGTTTAGTGAGGCTGGTCTCGGTTTGGTGATGTTGGTTAGGAGTGGGAAGGGGGTGAGGCTAGAAATTATTTTGTCTATTGCGGTTGTCAATTGATCTGTCATGAGTCTTTGTGGTAGAGTACAGCTTTTAAGTATTTTGCTAGTTTATTTTAGACCAGCTTTTTATTGAACTTAATTTGTGATTCATCATCTCGTTATGAGACATAATCATCATTCGTTGACTGTTTTATTTTTTGACGAGCTTGATATTGTTTGAATGCATAAGGTGAAAGTAGTGATAGAAAAAGAACAAGACGTTGCACATCACTTCAATTGCACATTATGTTACCATGCAGCACTTATGTGAAAAAATACATAAAGTTAAAGCTTTAAAATAAATGTAGTGCCTTTGTTTAAATTATAGATCAATCTTTTCATACAGTCGCCATTTAACGAAAGAGAAAAAAAAAACTTGTGTAAACTACGGATAGATGCATTAAATAAGAAATGGCCCACATGACGTCATTTAATTCACATATGTAAATACAGAAACAATTTATTTTTCTAGTATACTGGATTAAACATTAAATAATCAAAAAGAAGAAATAAGTAGACATTGTTTTCCAATTCTGGAACATCAGTGTATCACAATTTATTTCTTTTTTTTTACATTTTAGTTATTAGTAAAGTATTTGTGGTTTGAAAAGAATACAGAAAGTCTTAAGATATCTACATTATTAATGTCATTTTGTATAGCCATCTTACCAATATTGAAAAGAAGTTAAACAGCAATGTATATAATTTTACGTGTGACGCCAAATTTGTTAGATAAAATATGATTGTATTTTTGACTGTTCATCCGGGGATTAAATGGTTCGGATTAACATGTGGCGCCGATATCAGTCGATCATTTCCAAATAAATAATTTCACGAGAGACTTCATTGCGTTATCATTTGACTGTGAACGCTGGAGATAACTTCACTAGAGACTTCAGTAGCTTGAACTATAACTGCAACCTAGGATACTAGCAAGTATATTCTTCTAAGATCTGAACACTTGATTGTCGACGTTGGAGTAACTAGACTTAGTACTTCATTAGCGTTATCATTAACTGCGACTGCTACCTAGAGGACTAGTAACTACGCAACCATGATTTTGATATTATTCTATTGCCCTTGTATTGTTCATAAGCTTTGTAGCAATTATTCGATGGTGTTTGATCTTATTCTAATGCCTATATTCCATTATATTAATATTATGAATTCTATTATTGCTTTTGCAGCGGGCTACGACATGCCGCCATCGTATCATGGGGATGGTAGGTTGCTATTTTAAACCAACCTTGTCTCTTTTAACTAGAAAACTATATGTATACTATGTACCTGTAAATGTAATGATTGATAATGTTACAATGTCAAATAAATTAATTACAATGTTTGGTCGGTCCAACATTGTCACGAAGCAAGATCTGCTTACGCCGACAATGATCAGACTTATAAATCTATCCACAAATAGGATGTATGTGTACAAGCTATGTCACCTTCCATACATCGATCTGAGTTCGTTGCTGTTGGAACGGGACTTTTCAGATTACGACTTTTTGGTTGGATACTTATCCAATTTTTAGCCTTTGCCTTTGAGCCTGTTTTCTATTACTGGACCGACTTACACTTGAAGCTGCAAATAGGGAATTGATTTACAACCTACACCAAACTACCTGACAGCAACTACAATGAGTTCCAGATCCAGGGACTCTCATGACGACGATTTATCGCTGGAGAGTCATCTTTCCCGTAATCTACAACCAAGAACTCCGATTTCGCTACGTTTAGAACGGCTCTAAAGACCGGAACAGGGACACGCTTCTGGAACAGAAGGAACTCTCACAATGTGTGATCCACCAAGATCATTACTGAAACTATAAAGGCTAAGTCAACAAAGATTGAGTATAGAACCTTGAGCACTATAGCATTAATAAAGATGATACCGTCATTATGTTAGGGACACTTGCATTGCATTGATATACCTTTCTAATTGGAGGAATTCCATTTGATGTATATATTTTAATCACCAAGAGTGTATTACGGAGAAATTTGTAAATATTATTATTCAATAAATACTTGTAGTTATTTCTCCTTTTACAAAGACTTCGATTCAGTCTATGCTATATGTATATAGATAGGTTATTATGTATGTGTGGTATTTGACGAATCTCTAGACAGAGTGCCAATAAGAGAACTCATACGAGAGATACCCTTCAATAATATATCATTTTTCAGATCACCACAGATACTACATAATCAAGTATTTTATTTCAATTGCACTGTTGTCCTCTCTTTGATATCATCAAATTCCACAAAATGTACACGTTCAGTGCACGGAACAAACGCACTTGACGTACTGGTACGCCATATCAGTTACCACATTTGTTCAAGAAATGGATCGTACAGATAGAGTTATCTGACGCCAGACATGGACAGTAAATTTCATTAACAACAAAAAAAAAATATTGTTGTTCTTGTTTTTTTTTTTTGCTTTGAAGAGCGTTAATATATAAAGCCATTTCAATCATCAAAACACATTAAAAATGGTTTAGAAAACGGATGTAGTAAATGAGTGCAGCGACAATATTTTATTGATATATTTTTAATGAGTTATTTAATATTGTATCTGTTGTATGTGTACTTTAAAGGAGGTTACATTTTTGGGAAGAAGGTGTTAAAATGATGTCTATCATTATGGGTTGCTTGACATAGCTGTTTGAAACTACCTGCACACAATACAAGTCTGTCATTGGTCAGAAATCTAAAAGAACAGTTACTGTGTTTTTTTAAACTACTCGCTTACATTAACCACTAACTATTTTGTTTTAAAGTTAAATTAAACTAATAACATCCCGTTATAAACTTCTTAACTTATTCAAGTGATAAGACTGACAATATTAGTATATATAAATATATTTAGTATGGTGTGTGCATGTATACAGTTGGCTTCTATTATCAGTCAGTTCAACTTGTCAACAATCGAGCGCTAATTAGTAGTTGTCCTGACCAATAGAAATTTGATGCCTCCCACACTGAAGCTTCAGTTAAATTATATATAAATTATATATATATATATATATATATATATATGTATAAAAAGGGAGTCATTGAAATAACAGACGCTTCGGTGAAATGGAATTCGGAAAATCATCGCTGTACTTTACAATTTTAAAAATTGTAAACCACACTGAAAATGATGTTTTTATAAACTTATATAATTGTTGTATATGTCAAGAAGGTTTTGGACTCTCTTGTGAATTATAGAAAAATGTTAACGCAACCTAAAGACATGAAAAATAAACATCCACCTATGCAGCACGAAAAAGGCCAATGGAACCAAGGAAACGTGATTTAATCCAATTGTATATGGAACCAAGGCAACGTGATTTAATCCAATTGTATATGGAACCAAGGCAACGTGATTTAATCCAATTGTATATGGAACCAAGGCAACGTGATTTAATCCAATTGTATATGGAACCAAGGCAACGTGATTTAATCCAATTGTATATGGAACCAAGGCAACGTGATTTAATCCAATTGTATATGGAACCAAGGAAACGTGATTTAATCCAATTGTATATGGAACCAAGGCAACGTGATTTAATCCAATTGTGTATGGAACCAAGGCAACGTGATTTAATCCAATTGTATATGGAACCAAGGCAACGTGATTTAATCCAATTGTATATGGAACCAAGGCAACGTGATTTAATCCAATTGTATATGGAACCAAGGCAACGTGATTGAATCCAATTGTATATGGAACCAAGGCAACGTGATTTAATCCAATTGTATATGGAACCAAGGCAACGTGATTGAATCCAATTGTATATGGAACCAAGTCAACGTGATTTAATCCAATTGTATATGGAACCAAGGCAACGTGATTTAATCCAATTGTATATGGAACCAAGGCAACGTGATTTAATCCAATTGTATATGGAACCAAGGCAACGGGATTTAATCCAATTGTATATGGAACCAAGGAAACGTGATTTAATCCAATGGTGTAAAGAACCACCAAAAATATATTAGTCGGATCTATCACTTTTGTATTGTGAAAGATGTCACAGGGCTTAATAAAATGTGATAAAGAATTAAAGGATCATATTAAAGTAAACACCCAGAGACTTAGTCGACAAGGTCTCGGACTGCTGATACATAGATAATGTTCTAGGACTGTGGACATATAGACACGTTTTTTCATAATGATGTAACATAGACAATGTCCTCAGAATGATCATATATAGACATGGTTCTCAGACCGATAATACATAGACAAGGTCTTGAGACTGATGAAACATAGACACATTTCCTCAGACTGCGGATACATAGACAATGACTTTAAACTGATGATACACAGACAAGGTTCAAATACTGATATTACAGGGACAAGGTCCTCAAACTGATGATAGAAATACACGTTTCTCAAACTTCTGAAACATAGAGAATGTCTTCATACTGATGATCATACGCAAGGTTCTCTTACTGATGATACATTGCCAAGGTCTTTAAAAAGATTATCCATAATCTAGGTCCTCAGAGTGATGATACATATATAAGGTCCTCAGGGTGATGATCTATAGAGAAAGTTCTAAGGCTGCTGATATATAAAAAGCTCCTCAGACTGATAATTAATTGACAAGGTCCTCAAACTAATGATAAATCGACAAATCCTCTGACTGATGATACATAGACAAGGTCCACAGACTGTGGATAGATAGAGAAGGTCCTCACAATGATGATACATCAACTGGGTTGTAAATTTCTACAGGACATTTGTCAGAACAATGGTTTTGTACACAAACATCAGTCACTGAAAAAGGAAGTAGGTCAATTACTTCTTAACAATACGTTTTTTACACACTATTAATTTTATGAATCAGAAGAAAAGTGTTCAACAAATATATGAAGAATGTTGTTATCATTTGAACTATTACTATGTGCAATTAAATTTAGTTTACCTATTTCTACCTTGCATTTAAATCAATTGAACTATTCCATCCTGGCATTGACTTCATTTGAACTAATCCTATCTTCAATAGCTATACCTTTAAAAAAATCTACCTTGCTGGCAACTTTCTTTACAATATTCAATTTTTGTTTAGATTTGACAGGAGTATGTGTAACCAACCTCAGTGTTTAAACACACGTGTTGCTATGTTTGTGTTCGCACTGCACAATCATCAAAGCTGATCGATATTGATAAGTAGTTTAGAAATTAGAAGACTATATAAATTAATATAACATCTAAACATGTCATTTAAAGAATAAATCCTGAAAAAAGTGTGTCTTTTGGATTAAAAACCTTTTTTTTCCGAAAAGAATATATAACAATGACAAGATGCAAAATTAGCAATGATAACTAGTTAAAATTTTCAGCTCTTCCATTTGTCCCCACCTCTGCAACTTGATGTGTTGGTTTGGTCAAGTCTAAATCCTTCTCTACATGTGCATGAAAATGATCTCTAAGCGTTTTGACAAATGACATTTTTAGGACACAATGTGTTTGTTCCATTTCGAATGCACTAATTTTACCCAGCATTAGGCTAACATGTTAAAAATATGGTGGCGCAAATAAAATATGATAATTAGCCAACCAATGATAATTTAAAATTATAAATAATCTACCAATTAAATTTTTTACAAAACATGTCATCAGCACTTCCTCCAACAATTAAATAAACAAAGAGTAATGACTCCTGCACACATATTGAATTATCACGAACATGACGTTTTGGGAATGGTTCTCAACAACAGCAGAAATTTGATATTAGTGCTTTTGTTATCCAATTTCAATGCTCTAAAAGCTGTAGTATGGCTATAGTGGGTAAGCCCTATAGTTAAAAAAAAATGTTTTGCATTGTTTACAATAGTGTCCACTGTCACCTCTATTACCGGTACTATTATCACTATTAAAATTATAATTCCGCATCACATTTACCGAGCCATCAGAAAGCTTAACATCATCACTGTCACAGAAATCAGATTAAAAAATGACTCATGGTTATCGTCCGATGTGTCGTTATCAATAGTTTGCAATAAATTTCTTTTGTATGCTTATTTTACAAACGATTGAAATAAAATATTAAAGACATTTCGGAAACACACTAGAAATCAAACAATTTGTCTAACAGGAAAGAAGTATCCTTTGTTTGACAACATAAAAAGTCAGAAAGCCTTAAGCAATGAACAAACTACAGAAGTTGCATTAACATTATAAATAAAAAAGCATTTTATAAAAAGAAATGTATGGAAATATAAAAGAAAGAAAAAAACATTTATAGATAGCTCTGAGCAGTTTTATTAGTTTTAAAACTGATCATTTTAATCGAGCGAATATTAATGGCATAATTTGGTAAAGAAAACATCAAATGTTTACAAATAATTTCTTTCAAATCGGGTAAAAATAATGTAACATTTCCCAATATTCATTTGATGAAATATTTATTTGAAATGTCACACTGCTATAACGTTCTTTAAATAAATTACACATTGCCATTTCCATAAACTTTGATTCAATTTTTAAGCAAATCCAGAAGAATGTTTCCTGAAACTAGTACAACAAATTGAAATAACCTGATATTAATCACAACTTGTCAGTCTTGAAGTCTCAAGCAAAAATCATGAGTTTAATGAAAATACACAATGAACATACTTAACAATATTTAAAAGACGTGACCGACAGAATTAAAACAAATTTAAAGGTTCATTTAAATTTAATGTTAAGTATTAAAATGTATTAAACTGAAACAATCAATTTCAATAATTCAAAACTCGCTGTGTAAGTTTACAGAACTAATTAAACCATACCAAAAAAAAACAAAAACAATCGAACTCCATGTCTCCAAACTCACTAAGTAAGTTTACATCACTATTTGAACTAGTCCATATAAATATTGAATATCAAAATTTTTTTTTTTTTAAACATGCACTTCCAAAAAAAATTACTATATAGAATAAATCAGAGTTCTAACAACTGTAGTGCATTACTGTTGCATAATTCAATTTTATTGAAATATTCTTTTTTTCTTACATATTAAAAAAAAAGTCAAAACGATACGCAAACAATTTTTGTTAAAGGGAGATAATTATATATTTTTTTAATATATTTATATATAGAGTGAGATATATCTAAGATTTTTTGGGACATATTTTTAATTTGTAAAATAGTCTTCAAAATAAAATAATTCCAATAAAAATATTTAAGACTGTTTTCAAAAGGATTTGTATCATTTTCCTACTTTCTTATGCAGCTTTAAGGAAACAATGAGATAACGTTATAAAATAAATTTAATTTTAATTCAAAAGCTTAACCAAAAGTATCTGGAATTCGTCGATTTGTGAAACACGATTTTCCTTTCACATTCGATCCCTTCCAATAGGATGCAATACATGAAATGAATGATAAGTTTACCAATGCCAAGCAGTAAAGCAAACATTCAAAATAGTGTCCATGATACATAAATTATTTCCTTCGTCAGCGTAAGAAAAACTAAGCCTTATATTAATTGTTGGTGATCATTTGTATTTGCAATAACTATTTTTTTTATGAGTATAACGCGGTTTTTTTTTTTTAAAGCCGATAATGCCCCCCCCCCCCCCCCACTCTTCTTTCTCGATTACATCTACGATTTACTATTGAAACACAACTCTTCTTTTTTCTCTTCTTTGATATTTTAAGGACCCACTTAAAATGTGACACTTGTTGCCCGATTTGAGATTAATTGATCTAAACAATACATCCTATCTAAGAACAATCATGAAGCTATTCGATGTTTGTTATTGAACACACTTTTTTTTAGATATGTTACATTTTAATATGTTTTATTTTAAAATTCAATTTTTTATTTTGTTTGATAGATTAATTTGCGCAAACTCAACACTAGCCAGACATCTTTGGGCCGACTGGGCCAGCTGCAGAACTTTATAATCAGTTCTTTATAACGAAAGTTACGTAGACCAGGGCGAGACTTGACATTTGCACCAATGCTCCCGTTTAACGGCACTCCTATGAGCGAATTTTCGGAGGTCACTAAATCCGATGTGAAGAAAGTCCTGGCTGACTCCCCGAAAAAGTTATTTTTGCTTGACCTTTGCCGGCAAGGCTGTTGTACGAATAAATAATTGCAGTTATTTGCCCCTTTAACAAAGTCTCAGCCGTTTCAGTCTATATATATAAACGGTTATTATGCGTGTGTGGTAATTTGGCTTAATTAAATTAATTCACTTTGACAGAGTGCAAAGCGGATATCTCTACAGATATATTTCATTTAAAAGACACACCATAAGTCATATCACCACAATCATCCCACAGATGCTGTTGAGTTTCCTTGACTTCATTTGTGTCAGTGATTTCACGAGAAAAACAAACACGGTCGTCATTGATCAAGTCAGGAAAATGCGTACATCAAGATTAAACAGGATGCTTCCAATCACTGTAAGATATCATCAAAACTTGATGAATGAGTGGGACTCTTCCTGTGACTGTTAAACATGATTTCTCACTTGAGTTTAGACTCTGACGTTATCAAGAATGTATTTTAGAACATTGTCAATATCATTAGTCTTTCTTTTGACATTGAAAACTAATAATGTTTTGTCATATAGTAAATTATAATTTATAATTGTTTTGTGAAAGTAAAGTTTTAGTTTAATAAAATTATATTAAGATGATTTTGTAATATAATAAAACAAATGTGCATAAACCAAAAAGTTGTGGCATAATAAATGCACTATGTAAATTGAGTCAAGAATGAGACATGTTTTATTGAATGTGTTATACTATATTGATTGTGTCAAGAAATAGAAGTGATGTAATGTATTTGTTATTTGATATTGGTCAATAAAAGAATTAGAAATGATGAGGGACATTTAATTGTATTTCTTTTTTCTGGAGTGGGCTAAGCTCTTAAAAACATTTTTGTTTTCATCCATTATATACCACCACACACCATTTTGGTTACCTCGAAAATATGGTGCTTGGGGTTATCTGTTATTCGCCCCCCCCCCCTCTTAGCTACGCCTCAGTCCATCGGCACTCCCTCTTCGGTGGAAATATTTTAAAGAGTTAAAATATTTCTAAGTTTAAGACGGATCAATTTTCGACGTCGGAGATTAGCTAATGATATATGTGTTCACGGAAATTGGGCGACAGAGAATTTGCTTGAGGGGGCGTGGAAGGTGGTGTGTGTGGGAGAAAGACGCTACTATGACGCTACTACTACTTACAAGTAAGGAACGATTTCCAGAGTACAAGAATACGTCCAATTTACGAAACAAATCTAGCAGGAATTCTTGCTTTGTTTAAGCTTTATAAATAAGTATATGTATTTATTTAATAATTTTAATATTCAAAGTTTCCTGAACGGATCAAAAGACCTTATTAGGTATAATTACCCAATATAATTCAAAATTATTGTTGTTTTCTTACAACACTATTTGTATATATACATTTTCATGTCAAATATTAAAAAAATAATAATGTGTAATAAAATCATTTAATATATCTATATTAAAAATATAGAGTATAGAATTTATTTCCCTTGAAAACATATTTATGACATAAGTACTATCTATATATATGATTTGCCAGCAAAGGTCAAACAAGATGGGTCAAGCAAGACGCAGGCTATTTATAGATACGCCAGAGCGTTGTTGAATAATGAGTTCACTAGCGCGCAAAATATAATTCCCGATAGCTACGCTATATAACATAAAATATTTATTTATATATATATATATATATATATATATATATATATATATATATATATATATTTAGTAACAAAAATATAAATACATTTAAGTCCTATAAATCTAACAATTCTAAACTTTTGGGGAATATATATTTTATGTTTTTGTGTATATTTTTGAAAAAAATTGTGTTTTTTTTTTATATTTAGTAACAAAAATAGAAATGCATTTAAGTCCTATAAATCTAACAATTCTAAACTTTTGGGGAATATTTATTTTATGCTTTTGAGTACATTTTTGAAAAAAATTGTGTTTTTTTTAAATTATTAAAATTTTTCTGATCAATTAAAAAGAAAGGTTGTGTCATGAATCATTATAGACAGTGATTTGAATTTATAAAATACTTGAAAAAGCAACTGCTAGCTAGCTAATAAATGAAGTAAATCTGTAAAAGTTTAAAAGTTAAACTCAAAGCTAAACTGTAAGAATCAACTAAAAATTGTCACAGCAAGGAGTGTAGTAGCAGTTGTCTCCACTTAGTGTCAAAACATTTTTACGCTACTAAAACTGAAAAAAAAAACATATCTGACATTTAGTTCCAACAGTATTTATTGAAATCTTGGGGATTCCTACCACCTGTAACAAGTTTAAATTTTCAATCCAATGAAAATTGCGCATCATGAAGAAGAGGGAATAAAACCAACTATGGAGAAACAATGGATATGTTTTTAGCACCAACAAATAGCTTACTTAAGAAGTGAAGGTCAAACATTAACTGCAGAAAATAAGGAACAACGTACTCCTATAAATCTAATATTTAATGGTAAAATTCATTATGTTCCAGATTTTAAATTTATACATAATAGACCTTCAAATTCTACTAAAACAATTGCTTCGAACACTTTAATCATCAACACACGTCAGAGAAGTAATCCCATTTTTAAGTCTGTACGGAACATTTGATGGGGAATAAGGAAACAATTTACCAGACTATGTTATGTGTCCATCAAACTGTGCATTATTTCTCAGTCTCCTCTACCATCAGATTTACCCTAGTTACATTCATGAACGACTCCAAAAACCTTGCAAAAGACATAATCTGAGAATCCTTTTTTTGTGCAAGTAGATTGTCACTGTGCATCTTACTACAACAGCTAGTTTTCAATCATTGTTTTAACAAAGTCTCGTTATAAATACTATTCTCAGCAGCATTCCATTATCAATTCTTGTCTTGACTATAACTATTTATCCATACTTGTCTTGACAACATGTCTTTATTAAAACGTGTCTTGACAACATGTCATTATCAATACTTTTAACAAACGCTCATTATCATTATTTGTCTTGACAACATCTCATGACAAATACTTGTTTTGAAATTATTTTAAATTCAATACTTGCATTTGCATCATCTAATTATAAATATCTGTGTTGACAAAAATTCATTATCAATACCTATCTTGAAAACATCTCGTTATCAATACTTCTCATGACAACATCTCATTAACAATAGTTGTCTTTACGACATCAATTTGTCAAAATGTTTATTGACAACATGTTATTATCAAAACTTGTCTAGACAACATCTCATTACCAAATGTTGTCTTCACAGCATGTCATTTTATTTTTTTTTTCTTTGAGAATCATAGTGGGTCAATAATTGCATTTTATAACATCTCAAATTCAAAGAGGTTCAATTGCCGAGGTCGTGCCTACCACGTTTCGGTTGTGCACCATCATTCAAAGATAATAATTAAATATTACTGTCTTTCTTGCCTCCCCTCCTTACCCTATTACTGACTGCCTTGACAAACTTGACAACTGCTTCTTTGCATCGATAGTTACATTTATTTATGTTTTGTTGTATACGACATCCTTGCATAAGCTGTTGTATTTATTTATACTTTAGTTTTATGTTCAACAGACTCTAAACCAACTGCACAGATTTGATCAACTATGCCCCCTGGCCAAGACTTGATGAGACATTTCCATCAAATCATTGACTGGGTCGACAATAAAACAATAGGAAATCTCCGCCTGACTTTAAGAAAGTAAAAAATCTCTTGATCCAGGATACACATAGAAGATAGAGTTCATAACTCTCTTGATCCTTTCACAGGATACACATAGAAGATAGAGTTCATAACTCTCTTGATCTTTTCACAGGATACACATAGAAGATAGAGTTCATAACTCTCTTGATCCTTTCACAGGATACACATAGAAGATAGAGTTCATAACTCTCTTGATCCTTTCACAGGATACACATAGAAGATAGAGTTCATAACTCTCTTGATCCT
>CAXITT010001250.1:2337-54302 GCA_964033795.1 Lymnaea stagnalis | reverse complement strand
TTTCACATGATACACATAGAAGATAGAGTTCATAAAGAAAGTCAAAACTCTCTTGATCCTTTCACAGGATACACATAGAAGATAGAGTTCATAAAGAAAGTCAAAACTCTCTTGATCCTTTCACAGGATACAGATATAGTATATATTTCATAATTGTGTTTATAAAAAATACTAATAAATAATTTATTATTATTATTTTTTTGGTGGTCGTGGTGTGAATTTATCCAAAAAAACAAAAAAAAAAATTTAAAAAAATGTACCCGCCCTCAAGTAATCTCTGCATTCAAAACATTTTACATAATGTATGATGCCATTAAGGAAACTTTATTATTTAACAATATTTGCCATGTACTACCAAATTGTATTCAATAATGTGAAAGTAATTATTTTAAACAATGCTATTACAAGATGGTAATCACTATTTGTGTTTACTCAATGATTGGTTAAAAACGGGAACACATTTTTGTTTTTTTCAGACTGAAACTAAAAATAGATTATCTCCCTTGATGTATTGAACTTTAATTCCTCAAAATAACATTGTTTGAATGAAACACTTTGTCTGATTATGTATCTGACACTGGATATGCTTATGGGTCTGACACTGGGTATGATTATGAATGTAACAATGTGTATGTATATTTGTCTAGCTCTAGATCGTATTATGGATCTGACAAATTGTCATCCTATGGATAAGAATCTTGTAAACAATTTTGAAAAGGAAGGTAACTGGTTCCTTTATCGTTGCTGCTGGCATCCGTCCGTCACAATGTGACGATGGACTGGCCTTCGGAGGACGAAATCCACATGGCCTGGGATTATTCTTCAAGGATTATAAGCTGGTTCCCAACAGCAAATCACCTCTTTCCACGCCGCTGGATAACCCAATGGAACATCATTGGATGATACAGCTCGGCACCAGTGATGTCCCAGGAGATTTACGTTGTAACGTTGTACCCTTGTTGAAATCTAAAAAAAAAATATTGCTTGGGTTTATATTTTTTTATCTTCCGTATATTTAGTTCTTTAAATTAATCTACCGCCAAGATTTCAAAAACTATGTGGATTAATTGTATTTTTTTCTTTTTTTTTTCATTCAAGTAGCGTAGGAAAGTTTTGAGACTAAGTTGAAACTAAAACTATTCCACTACACTCCTGGCAATCACTGGTGTACTTGATAATTACTGTTTAGCTCTGAATGGGACATTGACATCATTTTCTTATCAAGCTAAAGGATAGTTTGTTCAACATTTTCTCATATCAAATCGATGTTTTTAATAATTCATAATTTCACTGGTGTACTTGATAATTACTGTTTAGCTCTGAATGGGACATTGACATCATTTTCTTATCAAGCTAAAGGATAGTTTGTTCAACATTTTCTCATATCAAATCGATGTTTTTAATAATTCATAATACAAAATTTCTGTTAATGCCATCTTCGAAATTTTAATTATGCAAAGAAAAAAATATAATAATACAAATCATTTAAACAAATTTAAAAAAGATTTACTAAAAATTTAAAGTTATTTGACTAAAAAAGATTGACACTTTTAGCTTCCATGTTATAAAAAAAATATTTTCTAAATTAAAAATATAGTTTTTTTTTACCAATGTTTAAATAAAATAAATATACATGAGAGTCATTAATATATTTTCAAGCGAAATAACTGCAATGTTTCATATAGTTTATAAATTCTTTAAATTAATGAATGACACATAATTATTTTTAATTTTTTTTGTAACAAATTAGTTGCCCTTATAGGTTAATAAAAACACTATTTAAAATTTTGAAAAATAATATTTCGTTATTTTACTTGGCTTTTTCTCTTTTACCTCTTTCGTGAAATTTTCAATTTATTTATTTTAAAATAATAATATTAATTTATTGATAAAAGATAACCAATTGTATCTACGTGTAATAATAATGTCTTAGAGAGGAAGTATTTTTAATTATTTTGGTCTTTATTTGCGATTTCTTTAATGTATATATTTTAAAATATATTCTTAGTGTTTATTGTTCCATAAACATGTGTCCATTTTATCCTATTGTAGAGTGGTGTTGCTTGTTTCTTTATTAAATGTGTGTAAACTTCTTGTGTTGTCTTGTGTATAAGTGTTTCGTTGCCTTTTAAAGCTTGAATGCATGCCACATGAAAATCCGACTTTTTTTCTTTCCATGTAATGGTTTGTGTTGTTATTATTATGATTAACTTTCCTAACCGTATCCCAAAGTAATAAGTTGTTAATAAATGGTCATGCGTCTTTCTAATGGCATGTCCTATAAATTTGATTCTAAGTGCTTCTAGTTTGCTTTTTACGTCTTGTAAATCAATGCCTCCTTCTAATTTAGATTGGATTAATGTTGTGTTTTTAATGTTTTGTATTGAAATATGTAATTCCTGATGTATAAGTTAATTTGTCTTAAAATAGCTGGTGGATGTTCCCATATGTTCGCTGTGTATATTGTTTAGGAGTTGTATATGTATTTATGATTATGCTGCAGCAAAAAATTGTGTGTGCTGTGTATTTATGTCTGTCAATTATGTTTTTTATTGACTGTTCAATGTTTTGCCATGTTTCTGTGTTAGTTTGAGTCTGTTTTTTTTTTTAAATATTCCTTTTTTCTTACAAATTAAGAAAAATAGAAAAGTATATGCAAAAAAAAAAATAATTTTAAAGGGAGATAATTCGAGATTTTTAAATATATTTAAATATATAGTGAGATATATCTTAGATTTATTGTTACATATTATTTTAATTTATTAAACAGTCATTGTAATAAAATAATTCCAAAAAGAATTTAAAAAAAAAAACTGTTTTCAATCAGATTTGTATTATTTTCGTACTTTTATGTAATTTAAGGAAATAATGAGATAACATTTATCAAATAAATTTAATTTTATTTCAAAAGCTTAACCAAATGGTTGCGCAAATGTCAAGGGATTAACACTAGTTTTAATTCACATTCGATCCCTTCCAATAGGGATGCAATATATACAATGGATGATAAGTCCACCAATGCCAAGCAGTAAAGCAAACATTCAAAATAGTGTCCATGAAACATAAATTATTTCCTTCGCCGGCGTAAGAAAAACTAATTCTTAAATTAATTGTTCGTGATGATTTGTATTTGAAATAACTATTTTTCTTATGAGCATAACGCGGTTGTTTTTATTTAAATCCGACAATCCGCCCCCCCCCCCTCTTTCTCGTTTACATCTACAATTTACTATTTAAACAAAACTCTTCTTCTTTCTCTTCTTTGATATTTTAAGGACCCACTTAAAATTTGACACTTGTTGCTCGATTTGAGATTAATGATACCCAACTCTAGAAACCAGTGATCCCCTCTCAGTTCCCCAACTCAGCTTTTAAGTATGACACAGAAGACAGTGGAGTCAGTTAAGCACAAGATGGCTATAAACAAGCTTAAATTGAGCGATGAAAAGACCGAGTTGATCCCCATTGCTAACATTAAAAACCTACAATATATACATAACACACAAACCCTTACTCTCTCAGGTATACAGATTGAGTTTGCTCAAAAAGTGCGAAACCTGGGTACCTACTTAGTAGGAACACTAACTATGGGAAAACAACATTAACATGCTCTTTAAGGCGAAATTTCTAGAGTGGTGCAGAAATAGTCATATACGACCTTTCTTAACAGTAGATGCATCAAAGTGGCGGATGTCTGCATTAGTGCTATCACGCATGGACTACTGCAATGTTCTGATGGTGGGTCTTCCAGCTACAATCCTAGATAAAATTCAAGAAGCACATAATAATGCGGCTCGCATTATTCTTTGAAAATGCAAATTCAACCATGCTAAAACACTTCTGAGAGAGCTGCGTTGGCTGCCGGTCCGCGCTCGCTTATAGTAAACAATAGCAAGGCTGTGCTACCGCACAGCTTGCATACCTGGCACCGCCCTAACTCAAAGTGCTGCTGCGCCGTATGTATCAATTTGACAATTGCGCTCATCTGATGGGGCCAACTCTCAATACCACGTGTTCGCTTGAGACTCTACGAAGGCGCACTTGCGCATTTGCTGTCCCAACAATTTGGAACACCCTGCCTGTCACTCTCAGAAACAGCCAGTCACTTAAGTCTTTCAAAACTGATTTAAAGACATATACATCTCACAAATACCTGCTGGGGTGATGTTGTCTAACTCGATATTATCTTGTAGATGTGCATGGGTCTGTGTTGTTTATTGTTGCAAGATATGAAAGACTTAGAACGGTTTTTTTCGTATATAGTTTTTATAAATTTGCATTTTGTATTTAAATGAGGTACTAACGCAAATTCACCCAATCATAATCAACTTCACAATCCTAACTAACCTTGCCAAAACGTTGCAAATCTCACCCAACCCTTTCCCAATTTACCCAAACCTTCCCCAATTTACCCAAAACTTTCCCAATTTACCCAACCCTTTTCCAATTTACCCAACTCTTTCCCAATTCACCCAACCCTTTCCCAATTCACCCAACATTTTCCCAATTCACCCAATCATATTCATCACTAACCCTCCTCCACACACCTAAATATACAATTCAATTCAAGATACCAGTAGGAAATTAAATTGAGTGTACAATATTCCATTCATTTGAAAGATATCAGCCATAAAACGAATGGTTTGTCCAATGATTTCAGAGGCTTACCAACTCTTGTTCCCTTTAAAAAATTAAGTTAAAATAACATTTAACAGGTATGTCGAGTATATTTTTTAGCAATCAGGTCAAATTATATGTAACAGGCTTTACGAGTTTTTAAAAAGACATTATAAGGAAACAATATTTTTTTGTAACCATAATTTACAGCGTAACGAATATTTTTTTTAATATACATAAATTGTTTGTGCCTAATAAATCTACTTACAAGTTTTATCCCAGTCCAACATATTTAAAATATTGAAAAATCAACAATGTTTTAACAGTTGTTTTAAGTGTAATTTTTGTATTACATGTATATTAAGAGTGAACTCTCAAAACTAAATGCCATCCAGAAAAGCTAAAATTACTGGAAAGAAAAAGGTGTTAGGGAGAGGTAGTGATGTGTACGTTTGGTACGTCATAATTTCTTAGGTTGTGTCAAATAGTTGGGAGACATAAACATGCGATGTAAAAGCAGATGGTGCATGAAAACATATTAATAAAGTTCAATGGTTTCCACCCAAAAAAAATGTGCGTTTGACAGCGTTTGGGGGGTGGGTGGGTAGAGTGTGGTGGTGGGGTGAGCTCTAAATGTGATTGTAATAAAGTATTTACCTATAGGCATGTTTTGTAACATTTTAAGAAACAATGGCTCAAAACAATGTTCCATCAATAGTTTATCCAAAAAGTGTATAATTTAGAATTGTGTAAATGTATTTAAGTTTTTAAAATTATATTTTATTAAAATCGTATCTTCTTAACAAAAACAGAGTGCCAGTTCTAACAAGTTCAAATTATTCTTAACAGGTCTATCTCTCGTTCAAGAGCAGAACAGCGAGGAAAATGTGATTCTATGCGGCTGTTGTCACATGGAGGTAAGTGTATGAGTGTAAGTATATATGGTGTCAGAGGTATTGTAACAGTTTGAGAAAGTATCACTGAACATAAGAGAGCTCCTGACACTATAGGCTTCCGAAACATTCGATTCATTAGGCTTAGATTGTGAATTAACATATAAGTGGAGCCCATGGTCATGTCTTGTGTCTACAAGTTAAAAAGACATGAGTTTATTGTTTTTGAGGTATAGGGATTATAAATAACAAATTATTTATATATATTATACAAATTTATTAATTTGAAAAGTTAGATTTCATTTTTGGATCCCCTTCTGTAATCTTGGTTTTTGAAAATGCAACTTCCGGAATTTCTTAAGAGATTACTTAAAATTTAACTCATGTCTATTATCATGTCCTATTTTCGTCCGTCCAGTCTGCTGAGAATGGCTCTTAGCCGAAACATTCTTGTCATATTGTTGTGGTTTTAAAGTTAAGCTTTAAATTTCTTGTCCTACTTTTTTTCTCTATTTTGTTCTTTTCTAAATGAAGTCTTAGAGCTAATAAATGTTTTTAAAGGGAAATAATCGATTTTTTTACTCAAATGTTTCAGTCAATTCCATTAACTATCTTTTGAAACACATTTATGTGTGTACTGCTATCAAAATTTATTTAATATTAGTGTTAAACAAAGATTGGGCAATATGTCCTTCAAGTTTTAATGTTATCCTTTTCAAATTATTTTTTGGTTTTCAAGTAAAAACTTTAATTTTACAATTTCAAATGCAGTCTATATAGCATTATATATGCTTAACCAGTGGCAATTCAGTGCAAGTCGTCTGAATAATGGCTATTATGACTTACAACAAGTCATAGTCAACTTGACTTCGATCCCTGCGTTTAGGGATAAAAAAACACAATTCGTATCAGGAAATTTCGTCGAAAGACATTAATTCGACGGAAGTTTGGTCGAAAGGAAATTTGATCGAACGGAACTTTGATTGCAGAAGTTTGACCGAACAAAATTTAGATCTAAAGTAAATTTGGTCGATTGATTTTGAAATCTAAGAGGTTCCATGGAGAAATGTAAATAGTGTAGTTTGTTCCAATGTTGGTTTGTTCGCGCGAAATTGTGTTCGATACTTCTTTTTATTTTTCTTGTAAAAAAATATATGTTTAACTTGCGAGTGATCATTATGGGGATCTGTTCCAGTGTTCGAAAGGATGTGTGTACGAAAGAAAATTTTTTTTAAACTGAAAAATACGAAACAGTAGCTATTTATGCATTGAGAAATTAACTATCAAGTTAGCATTTAAATTCCAGCACTAAAATCTTTTTATTTTGTTAAATGTATTCTTTGGAATAGTTTTTCTATTTCATTCTTTGCCACGTTTTTATAAACAGGTAGGGGCAAGAGGGGCACTTGCCCCCCCTCCCCATGAATTGATTGGATAAAAAATTTTTACACAAAAATAGACAAAAAATGTATTAAAGTAAAAAGAAAATAAAGAGAAAGTAACTAAGCTGATGTCCTGTCAGTTCGTTCACCATACAATTACCCTACAGTAAATTAAAACTATATTAAAACAGTACTAAATTTTTTTGCCCCTCACCCCTTGAAAGTTCATCGATTTTTTGCCCCCCCCCCCCTCCCTACAAAGTTTTCTGCGGGCGCCCATGTTTTAACCAACAGTCACAATAGAACTGTTTTATTATATTTATATATCATATATAACAGTATGGGACTTCATTGTTTGGATATAGTCCTTCTAAAGTTCATAACATCTGGTGATGTTTGACAAGACCCATTGATTTCTTCATTTTATCTGTGAGCACTGTAAGTTTTCTGAAATTATTGTCTATAAGAACTTACTTCATGTCAAGAAATGAGGTATACCCATTAAGTATTCCTTACTATTGTTACTCTATGAAACAATATGTGACATGACCTTATGTTATGGTAACTTTTTTCTGATATTGATCAATGAGTTTTTCATCTTGCTAATGTGTTTTAGATGTTGGAACAAAAGAATATTTTATACATTGTTAGTTGTTAAATAGTTAAGTAATGTTTAAATGGATTTAATTGATAATTGAAATAATCTATACCACAGTAAACTTTTCTACTATGAGAGAATATATATATATTCTTTTAGTTAGTACAACTGACAAGAAATAAATTCTTTTTTAAACTTCTTTTGATAAATTTCTCATTTTATTTATATTGTTTATACAAACAAATAAATATCCCATTTCTCAATTATATTTTAGTTTTTGGATCGACCTATTAACTGAGAATTTACAATGAAGATTTTATGTCATCTGGGCTGAAGAAAATCCATGTTCATCTAGATTCTAGAATATAGTGTGACTTTGTTCTGTACCACTGTTTTGAAAGGGATTTAAATAGTGTCCTCAGAGCCTGGTGTTAAATTGGTATTTTCATCAAGAAAATCAATGTTTCCTTCTTGATTTATTGAAAGATTATTGGCAAAGTTTAGTCAATATATTTCTAAGAATTCGTAAAGTGAGTAGTTTTATCACCCTTTTTAACCCAAGCCTAAACTTTTGTACATCATCATATACAATTGTCTCATGTGAAGATTTATGTTATGTATTATTTAATTAATACACAGACTTAATATCTAGCATTTGATAAAGATCCCTTAAACATTGTTCTCAATGTAAACCATGCAATTGACATATTCAGATAATATCAATTTAAATTATTTTATTGCACAAATATTGTACATTATTTACTATAGACCTTCGTAGACCAGAAAGTTTCAAATAAAAATTCCAATACAACAAATAAATGCTCTTTTTAAAAAAAGTTGAAATCTTAAGCGACACTCTAATATAAATTAGGGAGCCTATTATTTTTTTATAGTAAAAGAATTTAAATTTCTTTTCGAGATACTTAAAAAAAAATTATTTTTTTTCAAAATGTAATAAAAGGGACTTTTTGTCTCAATTGATATTTTGCAAAATTGTGTTAATATTTTAATTTTAATTTTTAAGAAACAGTGTTTGTGACAAACTTTAAAAACAGTGTTTGTTCAAGTTCAATGTATAACTGATTGTATGTGAGAGATTTGAAAGTTCCCAATTTTTTTTATTTTTTTTTAAAGATATAAGACATATATACTATTCAATCTAACACTACAGTCAAATACAACTTATGTTGTTAGTTACTGTTTATAACTTCCATTTAACCTTTTTAATTTTCATTTGTTAAATGGATAAATTAAATTTTTCCTTTCGATATATTTTTTTTTTTTTTTTTTTTTCCAAATGTAATAAAATGGAATTTTTGTCTCAATTGATATTTTGCAAAATTGTGTTAATATTTTAATTATAATTTTTAAGAAACAGTGTTTGTGACAAACTTTAAAAAAAGTGTTTGTTCAAGTTCAATGTATAACTGCTTGTATGTGAGAGATTTGAAAGTTACCATTTTTTTTTTATTTGCAAGATATAAGACATATATACTATTCAATCTAACACTACATAAGTGCAACTTATGTTGTTAGTTACTGTTTATAATTTCCATTTAACTAACCTTTTTAATTTTGATTTTTTAAATGGTAGGCATTTTGCATGACCCTAATTCTCAGACTTAAATCCTCTTCATAACTTATGACACATGTTCTTAATCAGCAATGTCGTCAACCCCAGGGATTGTGGTGTGCTGGAGGACACAAACATATTTTTAGCTTAAACACATAAAGTACCAAATACTATAAGATAAATTGAAAAATGGCTGCCTAAAGTTCTTTTTTAGGTAACAGAAAACAGTTATCTACTAATCAGAACAACACAAGAAAAAAAAGAGACAAAGATATGATAAAAATCACTTTCCATTAATTTGGTTTGGAAAAGGAATGAGGAGACAATAATAAGCCAGGAATGAGAAAGGGCTGGTAAAGAAAGCTTGTAAAATGTTCATTAGTAATATGCAATCATCAGCTAAACTTTCACTTCTGAGCAGATTTTTCTTTTTGGAGGGAAATTCTAAAAAAAGGACAAAATGAAAAGTTATATTCATTAAAGTCAAAGTTAAAAATGAATGAAGATTAACAATATTTATGCCTACCACTACCATAAATATCAATTTAGAAAAAATTGCTTTGTGTATAATATAACTGTGCAGGATTTTTCCTCTTAGATAAAAAGATAGGTTAGATCTTACATGAAAGTTGTATTTATTTTTATTAATCTATGAGTATACCGAGTATAGCTACATTTGGACTAGAAATAATACTTCAGACCAGGTGTTTCCCAAATTAAAATAAAACATAATGAATCAATCTGGCACTGGTACCTAGTGCAATTTTGTACACCAATCCACCTAACTTAACAGTTTGGCAAAAGCTGCTATTTAACACTATTGCTATAATGTCCAGTTCATGTCCATAGTATAGTATTACTTATATGTAATTTAGCTCTTCTTCTTGAATGTATCCATTAGGCCGACATTGTAATTCGTAATATTAAGTCTCAAGCTACAAAAAAGTAAATTAATAACATTATAGAAACTTGCCTGCAATATTTTTAGAATAATATTTATAATTATAATTATATTATTATATACTAATACTACTGGTATAAATTATAAAGTAGGCTACATCATCTGACATCTGATATTTTTATAATAATTCAGGTGAAGGTGTTATTAAATCATTATTTACTAACTTAAACTTCTACTACAACTTCTAAGCAAACCTTAATTAAAATTTAATCTTTATCTTACAAAGTCTTTGGCCTAGGCCTAGGCTTCTAAACTATGACTAAAATAAGCCCAACCTAGTAGACCGAGTGAGCTGAGCGTAGCTGCCTGAGTAATACTGACATTTTCATTTACATTACACTACACAGATTCCAGACATTGCAATGATTGTGTTTGATTTTGAATCGATAACTATTCGTATTTATAACCTTAAAAATGTATGGTAAATTCCGAGAGAGCGGACATCTTGTTTCCAAGGAAACGTTCTAAATCATATCATTATAAATGAAATGTTGCAAACATTTAGTATACACAAACTCTCTTTTGACAAGGAAATGTTAAATCAATAAAATTGTATCATTTAAAAAAGACAACTAATTATCATTTTTTCACATTATATAATAATATGGAAGAAAATAATAAAATAAATTCAAAATCTAAAATATAGTAGTAGTAGTATTAGTATTAGTATAAGTAATAAGTATAATTATAGATTTCCACAATTTCACACACGAATTCGAATGTCTTAATACTTGCTGCATAGTTCACACTATCAAATTTTGCTTTAAATTTCTTTTTGCACGCATTATTTTGTTTTACTACTATACAGTGCGTTCAAAAAGAGATTTAACTATCGAACTTTTGAATGTCTGAACTGAGCATTGGCAAAAGTAAGCAGCCTTTTATTTACAACAAAAAACCACAAAAAAAACAAAAAAACAACAACTTTGTTTCGATCAAATGTCTTTTCGACCAAACTTCCTGTCGATCAAATTTCCTTTCGACCAAACTTCCGTTCGATCAAAATTCCGTTCGATTAAACTTCCGGTCGATCAAATTTCCGTTCGGTCAAACTTCCGTTCGATCAAATTTCCGTTTGGTCAAACTTCCGGTCGATCAAATTTCCGTTCGACCAAACTTCCGGTCGATCAAATTTCCGGTCGATCAAACTTCCGGTCGATTAAATTTCCGTTCGACCAAACTTACAGTCGATCAAATTTCCGTTCGACCAAACTTCCGGTCGATCAAAATTCCGGTCGATGAAACTTCCGTCCATCAATTTACCGTCGACGAAATTTCTTTCGACGAAATTTCCGGTAACCAATTTAAAGAGTATATGTCGTAGGATTTACAGAGTCGGAAAAAGGACGGAGATTCAGATAGATTTTATTAACTTCCACGAGACATGTATTATTCCTTGTGTATTTGTGTGCTCATACTCATATGAGTTTATTTCGCACTTCATCATTATTCATTGGCACATTATTCTAGCTGTGTACCGGTACAAGATCTACCATACTGTAAGTTAAAGATTGTCTTTATATTTTATTTTATTTTGTTTTCATGTTAAGACTTACTAAATCTTACTAATTGTAACTAGAAACTTCTTTGGGTGTCGTATCGTTAATATTATTGACTCTATGGTATCGTCCTTTGTTAGGCACGGTTTACAACGAGCCAATTAAAATTAAAATAGGAGAATAATTTCTCCCAATACAAGTCAGTGCGCAACACTGGCACTTACTAGATGTTAGCGAAGACTAAGAATTAGTGGACACAACATTGTGTCTGGTAAATGATTTCCTTAACTCCAATTACCTTTCCGTTCACACTATGGGATTACTGCTGTCTGATGTTGACTATTAAAATTGTTTAAGAAATTATTTTAATATAATTTGATGGTCTGTTAGGCAAAGGTTCAAGATAGGGCCATTAACTTGATTAGCATTACATATTCTTTGTATTGTTTTAAGTTATTTCTTATCTTCTAAAGATGTTGTTTGACCTCGATTGCTTAATTTTAATTTATTTACTGGTGATGAAAAAATGTCTCCACTACTTACAGTCGAAATTATGTTCATGTTTAGTTTCTTTTCTTCAGGGGCGTATTTTCTATTAAATTAATTTTTTTTTTTTTTTTTTTTTTGGCGGTTACAACCGCCAAGATATAAAATACTGTAGGGGCTAGTTTGGGGTTGGGTTATTTAAGTGTAAGTAGTACTGGTGATGAAAAAATGTCTCCACTACTTACAGTCGAAATTATGTTCATGTTTAGTTTCTTTTCTTCAGGGGCGTATTTTCTATTAAATTAATTTTTTTTTTTTTTTTTTTTTTTTGGCGGTTACAACCGCCAAGATATAAAATACTGTAGGGACTAGTTTGAGGTTGTGTTATTTAAGTGTAAGTAGCGTAGCATGTATTTGATACTAAATAGAGACTAAAATTATACCACTACACTCCTTGCAATGACCGTGTATTTAATTATTACTTTTTATCTTTGAGTTTGACTTTTAAATATGTAATTCATTTATTATCAAATTAAAATTGATTTTTTTTCAACATTTTATAACATCAAAACACTTTTTTAAATGATTCATAAAACAAAATGTCTTTTCATGCGATAAGCGAAATTTTAATTACACAACAAATAAAACAACAAAAAAACACACTTCAAAAAAAAAAAAAGGAATAACGATTATAAAATAAATATCCCAAAAAATTGAAAATGCTATGACTGAAAAAAAAAATTACAATCTTAGATTCCATTTTATAGAATTAAATATTTGCTTTAAATAAATTAATTTTTCTTTTTTTAACTGTTTAAATAAAATGGATAAATGTAATAATCATTTAATGATTTCAAGGGAAGTAAACGCAAAATTTCATATCTTTAAACAGATATATTAAAAGAGTGTATGCCACATAATTATTTATAAATTTATTTTATGATATTTTTTTTTAATTGTGTACTGGGAAAATAAAAAAAAAATATTAGGAATACTATTGCGATATTATACTTTCTGAAATCTGTTTTGCTTTCATTTAAAAAAAAAAAAAAACTATCATATATATAGTTTTTCTTAAATCTTAAACAAACTGTTGATTTTATCTTCCAATTTCTTAAATAAGGAGTGCTCTCCTACTCTCGAACTAAATCCTTACTTTTATTGAAGGATATTTGAAAGCTAATAGAAATGTTCAAACTCAATTTTAATACATACTTGTTTGTTTCTTAGTAAGCAGTGTTCGCAGGACATTTGACCAAAGAAGATTTCTGCTTTCAAAATTGATACCATTAGAATATTATGGAAGGGGAATTTTATCTACTATGTGGGTTTACCATGAATGCAGGACTTATCAAGATCTTAATTTAATGAGCAATGTCCAGGAAATCATTTTACGATGACAATGTGCAGGTCGTTATGGCTATGGACATGTTATTGAGTTTCCTAAAAGTTTATGATACCGATAATTATTAAGGAAACATGCTGTGCAATATTTGGAGACTCGTATGTATCTCAATGAAAATTACAAAGAACTGCAGGAATTATGAACAATTTGGGGAACAAATGGCATCTTTGCAGATGAACCCGTTACTGTAACAAATGGCATCTTTGCAGATGGAACTGGTACTGTAACAAATGGCATCTTTGCAGATGAAACTGTTACTGTAACAAATGTCATCTTTCCAGATGAACCCGTTACTTTAACAAATGGCATCTTTGCAGATGAAACCGTTACTGTAACAAACGGCATCTTTCCAGATGAAACTGTTACTGTAAAGTTATAAATCTTTTCATTTGTCGACCTGAAAATAACAAATACAATTAACGTTGTGTAACAAAATCAGGGCTAAATGGCCAGAGAATGTGTCAGACTCTTCGTCTTTGTTGTAATAAATCAAGAAATTGTTTTTCAAGAATTTGACAAACATATTTTTGGCGAAGGATAACATCATTTGATCGGTAACTCGGGGATGGATAAACATGTGTATCTATTATAATGTGCTATTTTGTCTTTACTTATATTCTAAATCAATACTTACCAGTAATTTTCTAAGAGATTATTGCATGCACTATGTCTTTCTTTGCAAACTTTTTTTTTTTATTATTAAAAAAAAATATTTTGACTTTTTCAAGCAATGTTCCGTCAATGATATGTTGTCTACGAATAGTCATAACTTTTTTATTTATGATTCTATTTTTTTTTAAAATTTTACTATGTTTTGTTGATATAAACACATTAAAAAATTCATCAAATTTACTAATCAAGTTGGAAACATATTTTCCTCCTTCTTTATAAAGATTTGATGTTATGTTTTTTTCGACATACTTTAATTTTTTTTTTTTTTGCCAAAAAATAATTTAAAAATCCAATTTAGCAAAAATATTTTGAAAAGAAAAAACAACAAATATCAATTAAAGAACATCCAGTTACTATTAAAAATATGATCTATAATACTTCAAAGTATCTACAAGATTACACCATTGAGACACACTGAAAATTAAGATGTATTCAAGGTCATTAAAAAAGTGGACACATTTACAATGGTATTAGTTTACCAACTATCAGGAAGTTTGACATGTCTTTACATAAACAATGGCCTGACTCACGTTTAATGATGACTTTAACCTGCCATTAAGTGCAGGGCACGCGAAATGAATAAGTATAAATAATGGGTTTATCCACCTAAGGTCAAAGAGAGACAAGATGAGCGTATCGATGCTTAACTTGCTCTCCGTTGCATTCTCTATTTGCTAGATTGGGCCATTTATAAGATAGGAGAAATAATAATTCCAAAACTTCGTCTTGTGAAAGAATAGTTTATATTAAGATGAATTTCTTTATATGTATATTTTGTGTATCTTTGTTCACATTATATTTCATATAAGAAAGTACATTTGCATAGAGCAGTGATTGTCTTTTTTAAGCCAATAAAGTGTATACAATGTATCTCTGTTAGCAACTTTTCGAAACCAATAGACTACGAGCTTGTTCAAATTCACTGAACACAAAAGGGACTTTTACACTGTCATCGTCGTTTAGCTTCTCTACACTCCAGTCATACTTGGTCTCATTACTGGCACCATTGTCTAACTTTAGCCCACTCAGCCATACTTGGTCTTATTACTGTCTACGTTTACTAACTTCACTGCAAGACTGACATACATGTTCTCATTACTGACACCAATGTCTGACTTCATCCCACAATAGTCATACTAGTTCTTATTACTTTCTACGTTGACTAACTTCACAGCAACACTGACATACATGGTCTCATTACTGGCACCATTGTCTAACTTCACCCCACCCCAGCCATACTTCATCGTATTACTGTCTACGTTGACTAACTTCACTGCAAGACTGACATACATGGTCTCATTACTGACACCATTGTCTAACTTCACCCCACCCTAGCCATACTTGATTGTATTACTGTCTACGTTGACTAACTTCACAGCAACACTGACATACTTGGTCTTATTACTGGCACCAATTTTTTCACTTCATTCCAACACATCCATACTTGTTCTCATATACCATAACACAGAAATAATTGTTCTCATTAATGATTCATTGTCTAACTTCACTGAACAACAGGCACACTTTGTACCAACTTAGCAACAACAACACAATTATAAATAATCCACAATAAAGAATAACAACAGAGCCATAGCAGGTTCACACATAAAAGCTACAATCAACAATGGATGTTCTTATAACAATTCTGCATTATTGTAACAACCCTACAGTGCACACAACTTTCAATACAAAATATTCATGACATTACTCTTATGCTTAGACACTTCTCATCTCAGTAACCAAAACTTGGGTCTTTTTTACAGCAACGATAGCTCAACTTAATAAAAAACAGCTGAGCTCAACGAACTTTCTTCTCTCAAAAAATAACAACTCGCCATAATAATGTTAACCAAAGCAAATATAAGATTATATATTCCAATTTAAAACAAAACAAATCATAAAATAAAGCCTAATATCAGCGTGAAACATCTTATTATAGCCAGCAACTTATACAATAAACATCATATTATAGCCAGCAACTTATACAAGAAACATCTTATTATAGCCAGCAACTTATACAAGAAACATCGAGCTTTTCATCTGATGTCTATAGAAACAAAATGTCACAGAAAGGAAAACTAACCAGGACCGTCATGAATTCAAAATGTCACAGCAGAGAAGACTGACCAGGACCGTCATGAATTTAAATGTTGATATTTACACATTGAGAGGGGACATTTTTTTGGAGAACATCGCCGATCAAAAATCGAGCAATATTTGTCACAATCAGGATAATGTACCCAATCAATTCAATGGCCACCATTAAGCTAATATACCCAATCAATTCAATGGCCACCATTAAGCTAATATACCCAATCAATTCAATGGACACCATTAAGCAAATATATACCCAATCAATTCAATGGCCACCATTAAGCTAATATGCACAATCAGAAAAAGTCCAATCTTCTTAAAAAAAGTATTTATGTTGGCAGCATAGCCAACCACATCACCTAATCACAACACCCAACTACATCACCTCCTCAACAAATCTTACAAACTCACCACCTAAAAAAAACGAACTACACAAGCTATTCAAAAAGACCTAACGTCTTCAACAAAACAAACTACCTCTCCTCCTCAACAAAACCAAGTGCCTCATAAACTTAACAAAACCAACTACTTCACTTTCTCAACAAAATTAACTAGATCACCTCTATAACAAAACTAACTATCACTCCTCCTCAACAACATCAACTAGATCACCTCTATAACAAAACTAACTATCACTCCTCCTCTACAAAACCAACTACCTCTCCTCCCGAACAAAGACAACTACCTCACTTACTCAAGAAATCCAACTGTTGGCTCCACAACAAATTGAATTGCCTCACTCCCTTAACAAAACCAACTACCTCTACTCCTCAACAAAACCAAATCCATCATCTACTCAACAAAACAATTTTCATTTCATTTTTAACAACACCAACTAAATCACCTCCTTAACCAAACCAACAGCCTCACTCTCTCAACAAAACAAACTACCTCACCATCTTAACAAAAGTATCTACCTCACCTACTCAACAAAATGAAATATCTCACCTCTTCATCAAAATCAACAGCCTCAACTCGTCAACAAACCCAACCACCTCTCCTCCCAAAAAAAATCAACTACCTCACATCCTCAACAATACCAACTAGCTGACCTCCTTAAAGAAAAGCCAACTCTATCACATCCTCAACAATACCAACTAGCTGACCTCCTTAAAGAAAAGCCAACTCTATCACATCCTCAACAATACCAACTAGCTGACCTCCTTAAAGAAAAGCCAACTCTATCACATTCTCAACAATACCAACTAGCTGACCTCCTTAAAGAAAAGCCAACTCTATCACATCCTCAACAATACCAACTAGCTGACCTCCTTAAAGAAAAGCCAACTACCTCACATTCTCAACAATACCAACTAGCTGAGCTCCTTAAAGAAAAGCCAACTCTATCACATCCTCAACAAAATCAAGTGCCTCTCCTCCTCAACAATACCAACTACCTAACCTCCTCGACAAAAACAACTACATTGCTTACTTTGCTTACTTAAAATTTAACAAGTTTACTTTAAAATAGTTGTTGCTTTAATTTACATAATTAAGTAGTCTTTGTATAATCATTAAAAAAAAAGTTTTAAATTGCAATTATAGCTGGAGCTGACTCACCACCAATTTAAAATATTCATACATTAATAAATACTGTTTTCTGTTCTATCAATTGGTCTTTTAGTATTTATGAGTTTTTAAGAGCATTAAAGACAATTTATTTTTCAAGGGAAACAATTGCTTTCGCTTTTTAAAAGCCTTCAATTACGTAAAATTGAGTATAATATTACTGATGTGTATTTTATTTTTGTTATCAAAATGTATTTTGCAAAATCATTTTAAACATTAATAACAATGTAGACCTCACAAATAATAAAATAATAACTTTACTTTTATTCCATAATTAGAATTTAAGAAACTAAAAGAAATCAATTTAAAGGGACATTTATATAATACAAAATATGCTTAATCAACGTTTCATGTCCTCCTCTTTGATAATAGCCTATTTATGATTTTTAATTTGTAGTCCGCTTGAATTCGATTCGATCCCTATCATAAGGGATAAAATGGAAAGCAGGGCTGCCAAACATTTTTATTGGTTAACATAAAGCCAATAAAGTCTCTCACACGTATGTCACACTAAACCTCTAGCTTTAACTAACGAGAACCTGGAATGCGTTTTTCTGTCACTCACAGAAAGGAAGTGTTTGTGTTTTATTTACATTTTTAAAATAATTTTTAAATTTAAAACATTTTTTTTTTCGTCTGGTGCGTACAAGAATAAGTCAAAAGTCTTTTCGTGGCGTGAGCAGGCCACCTACCGCTGTCCATATGAGAAGTGAGCAGGTCACTTACAGCTGTCCATATGAGAAGTGAGCAGGCCACTTACAGCTGTCCATATGAGAAGTGAGCAGGCCACTTACAGCTGTCCATATGAGAAGTGAGCAGGCCACTTACAGCTGTCCATTTGAGAAGAGTAGATTTTCAAAATTTATTTCACGCACTTGTAGCAATTGATCCACCCATGCATTAGCTCGGTTAGAAATTATATTTATATTTCTCTTATACAACAAAAGTAATTTAAAGGCCCCCGGCCCCATAACGATTATTTTAAAATGATTTTACGCATTTAGAAACGGTTGCGTACATTCTTACAACGACTTAAGAAAGTTTGATCACAAATGGATGAATGGAATAGGAACGCATAAGGGATTTTTTTTTATAGAGCTCACAAAAGAAAAACAAACAAATTTAGGGCCCCCAGCCCGAAACGAAATCATAATAAATAATGTACTAATGTTAAATCTACTTATTATGTCACCTTCAAGCTCAATTTTTTTTTTTTTTTTAAATTTTTTTTTATTTGATTCAATGCCATAAACCCATGCAATAGTTCTGCTCGAACTCACATTAGAAAAACCACGAAATTTGGTCCCCCGGCTCGTAAAGAAATATTACACAATTGTTCTATTAATTTAGAAACATACTTATTATGTCACAAAGAAACTGAAATATCGATGTTTGTATTGATTCAATTGCATCGGCCCATGCAATAGCGCTGTTGGAAATTATATTTTAATGGTGCAAATTAGAAAACAAAAATGCTATAAAGGGAACCAGGCCAAAAATGACTTTTATAAAATAAGTGTGTAATTAATTAGAAACCTTTCTGGGCGTGGCTTATTACCTCGCGAACGTCTTATCACAATCAAATTAATGGTAGAGGAACGCAAACACAAATTATGTTGTTTTTTAGTTAATATAAAGTACATAAAAAACGAATTTAGGACCCCTTGCTTAAAAACGTAACAATGTACAATGGTGGTACTAAGTCAAATCTTTTCACTATATAACACACAAACTGAAATGTCACTCTTTGTATTTGATTAAATTCCATCCACCCAAGCAAAAGATCTTTTTGAAAATAGCTATATTAGAAAAAAAGGTATATGGCTCAAGCACAAAACGGAATAAGGTAAAATAATTGATCTAATTTAGGAACATTTGATTGCGTGCACACATCAATTCACCACAGTTTTATCCCGTCAGAAACATTTTATAGGAAAGAATACAAAATAATTTTTTATTATTAAATTTTTACGATTCAAGCTATCTTAAGGTCCCTGGCCACAGCAGAATATTGTAGAATGGTTGTATAAATTCAGAACCCCATTAATTTATGTTACACACAAATTGAAATGTTCATATTTATATTTGTTTTATAATTTTATTGACCCATGCATTAGATCTGATTGATAATATATTCATATAGATCATATAAGAAAATTTATTAAAAATAATGAAAAAAATAAGAATTAAAGCCTACAGCCCAAACGAAATATTGTAAAAGCATTGTAATTTTTGGACTTGTGGACAACAAATCATCATAGATTTATCGCAATAGCTTGAATGATATAAAGGACATAAATGACATTATATATATTAATACATAAATACAGAGATTAATCTTTTTATAAATGTATTTTATAAGCAATATATGATAATTATTTATTTTACATTAAGAAGGGGAAAATGCATTATCATTTGTGTCACGTGTGATTATTAAATCCAAGAAACTTAGACCTTTGTCTGAAATAGACAATGGTGCATTGAGTTAATTTGCCTTTTTTTTTTAAGACAAATTAAATTTTATTTCATTTCGCAATATTGTAAGGAAACCTTGCTTGCTCTCTGCTAACCTTCATCTATATCTGAAATCCACTAAAGAAACAACTCAGGCGATAACAATTGATGATTAAAGTCTTGTTCTTTATTATGCTGACACTTCGCTTATACTTTCTCTAATCTCACAACTCTGACTGCCCTCTTCTCTCATACCGTCCGAGTTATCCCTGCTATCTGCTTCTCTGTCCGGCCGCCTCTCCCCGTTCCGTCCAGAGGTCCCTATTTATAGGTCCCTGGGTCTGTACTTGCGCCGCCCCTTTTTTCAGTCGGGTAACGTCGTCCCAGGGAAATGCCCTGGTCAGATTGCCGGTACCGCCACAGGCGCTTTATCCTTCGATCGTGATCCCTGGTCAGATGGCGCCGGTAACCCTGGTCAGATGGCGCCGGTAACCCTGGTCAGACGCCCCCGGCGCCGTCGTGATCCGAACTCTCCACAATCCCCGGCGCCGTAGCGGTCCGATACGCCACCGGCGACGTCGTGGTCCCGTCGTGGTCCGAACTCTCCACAATATCAACACAGCACTAAAAACTAAAAAAAAAACAGAAAAACACAAATAATTTATGTTGTTGTTTTCCAGATAAATGTGATTGCCGTGTAATTCTGTGATCCTTTTCTTTTTTTCACAACTTTCAAACCCATATCAAAAGAACAAGATAATTCCTTATTTGTTACTTTAAATTTATTTGTTATTTATAATAATGTATATGTATATAAACTTTTACTAAAATAAAAGAGGATTCATATTTTGTCCGCATTTAAATTGAGTTGATTTCCGTAAAATAATAGAAAATAAATATGCTCGCTTTTACAAAACAAAACAATAATCAAATAATCAAAATAAAAAAAAGCAGCTGGTCAATTTTTGAAATCAATTAATTTTGTTTTTAATGATTCATGTTTGTTCATCTTTGTATTATGAGCTTTATAAACAGCTCTATGAAATTAACTTAAAAAAAAAAAATTAAACAATGAGTTATTTTTTATACTTGGATGACATGGCTTATCGATGGTCTTACCTGATATGACGTCTAAAGGAGACAACATTTTTTACAGACTACAAAATACTTCAACCACTGATATGAAGTCTAAAGGAGATAATAAGATTAAAAACAAAAATTTCAGCTAATGTAAGAATAACAAAATAGTGTTTCGAAACAGTTATCTGGAATTAATCAGTATCATGGGGTTGGATTCCTTAGAAGTAGGAATAAAATTCGTGATTATTGTTTTTTGTTTTGTATTTTTAAATATTATAACAAATTAATCTAATGTTTACTGTAACTTCTGTTAACAAATATGTATATAAGATTGAGCTACGATGACCAAAGAAAAAAAGTAATTAAATACTTTCTAATTCTAAAAACGCGCATATTTATTTTTTATTATTTGACGGAAATCGACTCAATTTTAATGCGCAAAAAAAATATATATCCTCTTTTATTTTAGTAAAAGTTTATATATATATATATATATATATATATATATTGTAAATTACAAATAAATTTAACGTAAAAAATAAGGAATTATCTTGATCATTTTATATGGATTTGAAACTTGTGAAAAAATAAAAAAAAAATATATACTTTTTTTTTTTATTAAAAATTTATATATATATATATATATATATATATATATTGTAAATTACAAATAAATTTAACGTAAAAAATAAGGAATTATCTTGATCATTTTATATGGATTTGAAACTTGTGAAAAAAAAAAAAGGATCAAAGATTTTCACATCAATCAAATTTATCTAGAAAACAACACCATAAATTATTTTATTTTTTGTTTTGTTTTTTGTTATGAGTTTTTAGTGCGTTGTTAATATTGCGAAATAAAATACAATTTAATTTGTCTTAAAAAATACGCTAAAGAACTCAATACGCGATTGTCTATTTCATACAGAGCTCTAAGTATCTTTGGTTTAATAATCACACGTGAGACAAATGATAATGTTTTCTCCCCTTCTTAAATTAAAATTAAAAATTATGATATGTTAATTTTAAAATATATTTATTTTTAAAAAATAAAGTCTGTATTTATGTATGAATTTATGTATGTCCTTCATGTCCCTTATATCATTAAAGCTATTGCGATAAATATGTGGTGATTTATTTTCCACAAGCCAAAAATTACAACGCTTTTAAAATATTTCGTTTCAGCTGTAGGTCTTTAATTCTTTTTTGTTTAATATTCTTAATTAATATTCTTATAGGATCTATTTGAATATACTCTACATCAGAGCTAAAGCATGGGTCAATACAATTGTAAATCAAATATAAATTGCAACATTTCAGTTTGTGTGTAACATAAATTAGTAGAGTTCTGAATTTATACAATCATTCTACAATATTCTGCTGTGGCCAGGCACCTTAAGATAGCTTTGAAAAAAAAAATATTAAAAAAAAAATATTTTGTATTAATTCATATACCATTTATCTGACTGGATCAAACTTTAATGAATTGATGTGTGCACGCACTCAAATGTTCCTAAATTAGAACACTTATTTTACCTTATTCCATTTTGTGCTTGGGCTCTAAACCTTTTTTTCTAATACAGCTGCAAGAATTATATATTTTCAAAAAGAGCTTTTACAGGGGTGGATAGAATGTTATCAAATACAAAGAGCGACATTTCAGCTTGTGTTTTACATAGTGAAAAGTTTTGACTTAGTACCACCATTGTAAACTATTCCGTTTTTAAGCAAGGGGTCCTAAATTCTTTTTTTTTTAAATGTATTTTATATTAGCTAAAAAAACATAATTTGTGTTTGCGTTCCTCTACCATTAATTGGATTATGACAAGACGTTCGCGAGGTGTTGTGCCACGCCACATTAGTACAACATTTTATATTATTCCGTTTCAGGCTGGGGGCCCTAAATGCGTTTTTGTTTTCTTTTACCCGCTTATAAATATAATTCCTGTATCCGTTCCTATTCCATTCATCCCTTTGTGATACAACTTTGTTTTGTCGTAGTGCGCATGTACGCAAACCTTTCTAAATTAGTAAAAAAAAATTAAAATAATCCTTTAGGGGCCGGGGGCCCTAAATTATTTTGTCGTATAAGACCAATATAAATATAATTTCTAACAGAGCTAACGCATGGTTGGATCAATTGCTACAAGTGCGTTGACTCAATTTTGAAAATCTACTCTTCTCAAATGGACAGCTTTAAGTGGCCTGCTCACTTCTCATATGGACAGCTGTAAGTGGCCTGCTCACTTCTCATATGGACAGCTGTAAGTGGCCTGCTCACTTCTCATATGGACAGCTGTAAGTGGCCTGCTCACTTCTCATATGGACAGCTGTAAGTGGCCTGCTCACTTCTCATATGGACAGCTGTAAGTGGCCTGCTCACTTCTCATATGGACAGCTGTAAGTGGCCTGCTCACTTCTCATATGGACAGCTGTAAGTGGCCAGCTCACGCCACGAAAACCTTTCCATGTATTCGTGTACGCACCAGACAAAAAAACACTCTTTTTATAATGTAAGAATTATTTTAAAAATGTAATTTAAACACAAACACTTCCTTTCTTGGAGTGACAGAGCAACGCATTCCGGGTTGTTGTAGTTAAAAATAGAGGTTATGTGTGACACACGTGTGAGAAGAGGGGTGGGTGGAATATATTTGCTTTATGTCGACCATCTTTAATGTTTGGGGGCCTGGCTGTTCATAGTCATTGTATCCCTAATGATAGAGATCGAATCGAATTCAAGCGGTCTACCATTTAAATATCATAATTGAAACATGGTTGCCAACCTGAAGCATATTTTGTATTATATAAATGTCCCTTGAATTGAAATTTTGTAGTTTCGTGAACATTAAAAATTAAATAGCAATAAAGTTAGTATTTATATTTTTGAGGTCTACATTGTTATTGCCGTTTAAACCAATTTTACAAATTACTATTTTATAACAACAATAAAAAATATATATGTAGAATTATACTCAATTTTACGTATTTAAACGCTTTAAAAACATAAACGCAATTGTTTCCCTTGAAAAAGAAATTTTATTTAATGCTTTTAAAAATTCATAAATACTCACCGACCACTTGATATAACAGAAAAAAAAAATAATAATTTTTTTTAAAATTGATATTGAGTCAGCTCATGATTTAATTGCAATTGAACTTTTTTTTAAAATAATTGTTTTTAAAATGATTAATGATTAAACCAAGACTAGTTAATTATGTAAAAAAAACAACTATTTACACAGTAAAATAGTTACATTTTAAGTAAATAAATTAAACAAGGTAGTTGGTTTTGTTGAAGAAGTAAGTTTTGTGGTTTGATTGAGGAGGAGAGGAAGTTGGTTTTCTTTGAGGAAGTGAGGTAGTTGGTTTTGTTGAGGAAGTGAGGTAGTTGGTTTTGTTGAGGAAGTGAGGTAGTTGGTTTTGTTGAGGAAGTGAGGTAGTTGGTTTTGTTGAGGAAGTGAGGTAGTTGGTTTTGTTGAGGAAGTGAGGTAGTTGTTTTTTTTAAGTAGGACTGTTAGTTTGTTTTGTAAAGATAATGAGGTATATGGTTTTGTTGAGAAGATGAGGTCAGGGACGTGCTGGCTCACGACGACGCGACGAGCATTCGTCATATGCCTTTTTGGCCAGTTATTATAATCTCCGGTGGGCGGTAGGGGGGGGGGTGGGGGCTCCGGGTCTTTCTTACTACACCGTTCGTCACGTGTTTCCATGTGCCAGCACGTCCCTGGTTGAGGTAGTTGGTTTTCTATAGTAGGAGCGGTAGTTGATTTTATGAACTATGTTAAGTAGATGTTTTTGTTAGTACAAGAGGTAGTTGGTTTTGTTGAGTAGGTGAGGTAGTTGGTTTTGTAGGGGATGTGAAGTAGTTAGTCTTGTTGAGGAGGTAATGAAGTTGATTTTGTTGAAGAGGTTAGGTAATTAGTTTTGTTATGGAAGAGAGGCAGTTGGTTTTGTTGAGAATGCGAGGTTGTAATATTTGTTGAGATGGAGAGGTAGTTTGATTTTTGAAAAGGTTTGGTTTTGTTGGGGAGGTGAGGTAGTTGGTTTTATTGAGGAGGTAATGTAGTTTGTTATGTTCCCTTCATAAATGCTTTTGTAAAAAAATCGGACATTTATTTGACTGTGTAAATTAGCTTAATGGTAGCCATTGACCTGATTGGTTACATTATCTTGATTGTGTTCATTATCCTGATTGTGAAAAATATTGCACTATATTTTAGCGGCGACTTTCTACCAAAAAACGTCCCCTCTCAAAGTGTCAGTATCAACATTTTGGGTTCATCGCGGTCCTCGTAACTTTTCTCTGCTTTGACATTTTTTTTTTTTCTATAGAAGTCAGATTAAAAGTTCGATGTTTCTTGCATTAGTTGGTTGCTATAACAATGAGTTTCACTCTAATAGTATGCTTTAAAAAAATATATATATAAAATGGTGCCAGTAATGAGACCAAGCGTGTCAGTGTCGCAGTGAAGTTAGTCAATGTAGACAGTAATAAGACCAAGTATGGCTGTGGTGGGGTGAAGTTAGAAATTGTGCCAGTAATGAGACCAAGTATGAATGTATTGTAGAGAAGCTAGACAACGATGACAGTGTAAAACTCCCTATTGTGTTCAGTGAATTTGAACAAGTTCATGGTCTATGGGTTTTGAAAAAAAATGGCTAACACAGTGTTACGCACTGGCTTCTAATATAAGAAATTAATCTCCTATTTTAATTTTATTGGCTCGTTGTAAACAGTGTCTAACAAAGGACGATACCATAGGGTCAACAATATTAAAGATATAACACCCAAAAACAGTTCCAAGCTTCAATTAATAAGATTATTTTAAGTCTTAAGAAAATACAAAAGAAAAGAAAATATAATGACAATCTTCAACTTACAGTAAGGTAGATGTTGTACCGGTACACAGTTAACACAGTTAGTATAATGTCCTATGAATAATGATGAAATAAACACATATGAGCACACAAATACACAAAGAATAATACACAAGGAATAATACACGCCTCGTAAAGTTATCTTTGTACCGGTACACAGTTAACACAGTTAGTATAATGTCCTATGAATAATGATGAAATAAACACATATGAGCACACAAATACACAAAGAATAATACACAAGGAATAATACACGCCTCGTAAAGTTATCATTAAATATCTGAACCTCAGTCCTTTCGTCTTTATTACATCCAGAAATGGCGTCAGCGGGGCGAGTTTGCACTCTTTATCCCCCCCCCCAATTACCCCTCCCCGGCCCAACGTATCGGGCCGTGGAGCGGCACGTTGGAGAAGCCCCCTCGTCAGGACGGCCCCAACCCGGGCCCCTCACCCAGGTACCAACCCAGGTGCCTGGGCGCTCGACCAGGACCCCGCCTGGGGGCCGCCCCAAACAGTAGACACCCGGTCGGTCCGACACTATGCGTTTAAACAGTGCAAACGATCAACTTTCCTTAGGAGTTGGGATGGAAAATTTACGTCCTAATATCTTTCCCCACCCATCCCGGGAAAGCGTCGGACGCCCTATAAGAGGGATTCCACAGTGGGTTTCCACAACGCAACTAGCTCGCGCTGTAGCTGGGACGAAACGGTTGCCTAGGGGCAGGTTTCTCGGCCAGAGGTTACCACCCTCGCTTCTAGCCTCATACCCGTCACCGGCAACTTGTAATCATGATCCCTACCCTGGCTCTGCCTAATTTTCCGGCTGTGAACTATCACAACTGGCAGCCCTGTGGGAGCTGTTTGATGTACGGCAGGTACCGAGCACACCCTTTGTCTGCCCACCCGGGGCGTGCCCAGTAGTTCTGTTTCCCGGCACACGCCGAGGGGGTCGGTGGCCGACGCTTCCTAATCGGCAATGTGGGAGCTGTTTGATGTACGGCAGGTACCGAGCACACCCTTTGTCTGCCCACCCGGGGCGTGCCCAGTAGTTCTGTTTCCCGGCACACGCCGAGGGGGTCGGTGGCCGACGCTTCCTAATCGGCAAATCAGAACAGACTTGTCAACCGCAACCCGGGAACGTGCATTCATACTAAAGAATTCGATCCTTTTTTGTGGGGATGCAGCGCCATAAACGCGGTCGCCCTATCTCCTTGTGTAAATAAATCAATAGCTGATACCTGTCATAAAAAACTTTCTATCTTTAAATAGAAATAGTTCAACTCTTTATAATATGTCAAACAAGAAACTGTAACAGTGGCCTTAGGCGTAGAAAAGGGAGAAGTGTCGGGATATATATCCCCATGCACCATACTTGGGGAACATCAAAATGTGGCTTCATGTTAGTTAATTAATTTAAAAAATGATTATTTTAGAGCTGGGGCTTGGGGAGAGGCATGAAAATAAATCTATGTCCCCTGTCGACACACTCGTTGTACGTACGTCTCTGCAAGTGAGGTTAATTGGGGGTCAGCCCGGTGTAACTTTTTCTGATAGAGCGGCAGAATGTATAGTAAAATTCTGTTTGTTTCGTTAATTGGGGCGTGGCATAAGTCTTGGCAAGACTGGGGTATCACTAACACTATCTACGCTAGTAACTATTGTCTCTATCAGAAACAAGTAATAAAGAACAGTGCTAGATATAAGGTCATTTTTTTTTACTCAAGAAGAGCAGAAATAGGGGCTTGAAAATGTGTTTTAAAATTTCAAGCTATCATGTCTTCCTTGTATAACAATAAAGGCTGCCAATGTCAGGTTACCTACTCCATCATCTATTGTAGTTTGGTCATGTACCTACGCCCATCGTTTCCCTTCTCATCACTGGCCATTTGAAACATTTCATATGAAATATTATTCATTTTATCTAAACTAGTTTAAAGTCATTGGTATTCAATGCAAAAAGTGATTTATTTTGAGAATAAATTTATCATTTTCCGTTGGTTTATATGACCTAACTTGCCCCATAATTTAGATGACTATGGCTCCGTTTGAAATATGCCCTGATTTTCCCAAGATTTTCTGACATTTTGTACATTTCTACATGCAAACTATTATTGTACTATTACATAAAAAAATATATTTATAACACATCAAGAGTTTTCACCGAATGTTCATTTAAAGATGATATATTGTTTTAATAATAAAACTTAGATGCTCTTTGAGATATAATAAGTTTGTTTGAATGGTAAAGCAGAAAAAGATGGCATTTGGGTCTATAAATAAAAGCAATATGTCATGTCTTAGATTATAGTAATCTTAAACGGAAACAAAAACCGGACGAAACTATATATTATTTGTCTTTCACGGACCAATTTCAGAATTCTTGTACAACTATCTAACATCAACAACAGTATTTTAAATTTTATTTGAAAGACAGATAAATATTGGCAGACTTTTTTCATTTGTTTCAATTTATTGCATCCCTACATGTAGGGGAACGAAATCGGGAACAATTTCAGGCTTGACAATTGTTAGACGATGTATTGATCTGTTGGTTGAGCTTTTAAATTAAATATAAATTTGGTATATACAAGTTATCTCAATGTTTATTAAAACTATGTCTGAAATGGAAAAAGCAATAAATCTTTGTTTTGATAATTTTTAAATAAACTTTTGTTCTACAAATTAAAAATGAAATACCCTAAAACAATATCTAAATGTAGATATAAAGGAATATTTAAAAGCCTAAAAAATTATTTCCCTTGTAAGCAAATTTTTTTGAATTAAACCCCTCTATTGTTTTCCAATACTTAAATTAAATTGTAAAAATCTATAAAATAGAAGCATGCAACAATAATACATTTCATGTGTGAGAATTATTATTTATTTTAAACGTTTTAGTAGATTTTTGTAAAAGGGTGTTTTTTCGAGTATTCTATTATTGATTCTTTACTTTTTCCATCTTAACTTTAGCTCATTTATTGTTGCAAAGTTAGCAAATAATTTGAAGGACATTGATCGTTTTACTTTAATATATTTTTAAATAACATTTGAAATACACTTTGAAATTAAACCGTTTTAATCATATCGATCATGACTTTTATATATTGATAAGGATGTGCTTTGTTTTTTGTCATTAATATATCTGTGTAATCATTTTGATCATGTCATTTTATCTATTGATTCGTTTTTGAAATTGTGTTTTGTCACTAAGTATATTTGAATAGACACAAGACACATACTAGAGTCATCCACCAATATATGTAATTTAACGACAGGGTCATCAACCCATATATGTCCTTTAACTACATAGCTATCCACCAATATATGTCATTAAACTACAGAGTCACCCACTAATTTATTTCATTTAACTACATAGCTTTCCATCAATATATGTCATTTAACTACAGAGTCATAATGTGTTGTTATGAAATCCCAGCTAAATGCGCTTGTAAAAGATAAGCACCAAAGACATTCTAAAAAGAGAAATACGATTTAAAACTATAAGGTAATAAACAAGCCTTAAAATTCAAACTTGCATTCAGGTAACGTTCTTTATAAAAATAGAATTTTGTGTTCAAACTTCAGACTAAGGATAAAACAATTGAAAAGAGGAAAAGTGTTTTGAAAAAAAAAGTCCTCTAAAAAGTTCGACCTATCGTGGAAAAGTAGAAAGGCCATGAATGTTGATTCTCTGTGGCTATTTTCTATCATATGGATAGAAGTATATGAATGTGTCTTTGACACACGTTAGAAAGCCTTGAGGAGTGAGTTTATCGTAGTGTGATTGAAGCATTTCATTATACTCTATGGGAACTGTTACAAATGGGAGGTTTCATCGATAGACGTTGAGGGAGGAATGGGTGTCACCAAATGAAGTTACTTTACTGACCACCAACTGCAGTCCTCACGAGAATGCTTCTTCCCTGTGTGTTTAGTCTTGGACTCAGACACAGCTTGTACCAGTTTTTTTTTTTCCCACAGTAATCCACGGTGTTATACTAAGTATATTTGGAAGAGTACTTTAAGTGGTTAGGTTGAGCTCTGCATACATTGCATTATGTAGATGATTACTTTACATATTTTAACAATAGTAAGCATTTATTTAAGGCTAGTTGAAATAAATAATTGCAAAAGTTTTGCCGTGTTGACTGTAAACGCATACCAACACAGAGCGAAGGCGATAAGTATGAAAGATCCAGGTAAAATCATTGTCGAAAGAAAAGACAATTAGGTAGAAGAGAAGCGACTTGTTCAAGACATCGCTTTAAAGATGTGTAGCGTCTTACTTGAAGCATAAGTTAGAAGTGCCTCTATTGTTGCTTACTTGTGTTAAGCATATGTTAATTGAATAGTCTTATTTAAGTGACATCCATCTATATTTTATAGCATATCGTTTAAGGTGTTTTATTTCATGTTTCATTAGAAATTCATACATTTTTTTTTATTAAATGCATTTAATATTAGACATAACATTTAAAAGATATTTATTTTTTTCGTTACTTTAAGTTATATTGAGGATCCATTTTTTTTATTGTATTGTTGTCATGTTTCATTTGGCAAATTAAAACAAGGTGGTGTTAGGGGTAGTGTAGAAATTTGAGAAAGTTTCACTGAACATAAGGGAGCTCGTGACACCATAGAGCACCTAACTATTTGAAACATTGAGCTTATATTGTCAATCAATATATGAAGGACGCGCCTAGTCATGCACTGTGTCTACAGGTTAAAAAGCCATGATTTTATTGTGATTTAGGTAGAATGTTCATGACATAGCATAGCATTATAAATAATGTTATTTTAAAGAGTTATATTTCTTGTTTTTCACTTCTGTAATCTGAGAAAGGCTTTTAGCCAAAATAACATTATCATATTGTCATGGTATCTAATTTGAACCATTCACATAATTTTTTCAAAAATGTTTTCTTCTTTTCATTTAAACAATGTTTAAACAAAATAAAAGTGTTTCAAGGGAAGCAATCGCATTCTCATACTACATGTTTTAGTCGATATCGTTAAGGATTTTGTAAGAGCTTTTTTTTTTTTTTTTTTGTGTGCCATGTGAATGTATTTTTTTTTTAGGTTTAATGGTTTTGCAATTTATTCTTTAAATTTTTAAAAAAATTCATTTTTTTTTTTTTTTTTTTTTTATGATTTTTTTTTTTTTTTTTTTTTTTTTTTTTTTTGTGTGCCATGTGAATGTATTTTTTTTTTAGGTTTAATGGTTTTGCAATTTATTCTTTAAATTGTTAAAAAAATTCATTATTTATCTTTAAAATAAATTTCAATACAAACTTTAATTTGCAAACTTTATAAGAAGTATAAATAATATTAATTATGCTTACCAAAGGTTAACGCACCAGTTCAACATTTCCAAGTGGACTACTATGACTTCTATAAAACTGTAGTCCACTTGATTTCTATCCCTTCATCTAGGGATTTAATATAAATGAATAGTCAGCATTTTTGCAATTGATAATCTTGCAAATTGTGCACGAAAAATGTATCATATCTAGATATATAAAAAAGTGAAAGTTTGTGGATTTATTTGTTTGATTGTGGGGTTGTTCTACAAAGGCTTTTACATGGATTTTTGGATCTTGGCCAAACTTGACACATATATCCATCATTATCCGGAAGGAACTCTTAAGGGGATATGCACATTTTATAAAACTCCGTTTTGGGCCGGGGGCCCCGAATTTGTTTTTTTCCCTTATATGATATGTATACAAAAATAACTACAAATACTCCTACACGAGTTGATGGATCTTGACCAAACTTTGTACACATGTACTTTAATATCCATATTCAAATATCCAAGGGTACTGAACGCATAATATCCATTTCTCTGGGCCTGGGCCCCAGTTCATTTTTTCTTATTTAGCCATATTAATTTCAATATGCTTAGACAACACTATATTTTCTATAGGAATTGATGGATATAGACCTAGCGTTGTAGCTATTTCTTATTTTTATAACGTTTTTTCTGTTGTTTTGTTCGCTGACGTTGTAGCAATACACTTCATTGTCCGCATTGAAATATCGGTGGATTTAAAACTAATAAAATCCATTCTAGATTTTTCCAGAATACTCGATATTTTTCAAAAGCTCTATCTCTGGCATTTGTAAGGAGATTTGAATAGGACCAGTTTTATATTTTAACTTTCTTACTTATCCGTCTGATATTTGTAAGGCTCGCCATTCAGACATAACTAAAAAGGGTACTTTATTAAAAAAGCCCCCATTGGAACCCCTATTTTAATTAAACTGTTCTATAGTAATAGTAGTGAAAATTAGTTGTATAATATTTTGTGTTTGAAAAAAAAAGTATTTAGAAAAGTATTTGTACACATGTTTCGAGCATGTTATTAAATTTAATCTAGAATGTCCCAGAAAGTTCTTTAATGTTCTACGGTGATATATAACGGAATTTAAAAGCTTATTATCTCCTAGTTGTATTTTAACCTCTGTTGTTTGTGTAAGGGATGAAAGACTTACAAATGGGTTTACTGGTATGTAGTTTCTTTTTTTATGTTGCATTTTGTATTTCAATGTGGTATAATATAGATTGTTTTATTTCCTCCTCTTTTAATATGGTTGACTTTGTACCGCGCTTCGAGCCTTTGGGGATGACGCGGGATGTTCAAATAAACTTGATAACAATTTGTATTATTATTACGCACAAAAATAATTGAACTTATCAAACTATATGTTTATTCACCATACACAATTGAACTTATTAAACTGAACATTTCCCCACCAGACAACATTGCATTTATCAATCTACACAGTTGAGCCCTAGACAACAATGAACTTATCAAACTAATAATTTATTCCTTAGACAAAAATAAAGCTCATGAAACTACACATTTGTATCCTAGACAAAAAATGAATTTATTAAATTATCAATTGTTCCGTAGATAACATTGAAATTATCACACTATTCAGTTGTTCTCCAGACCAAAATAGAATATCCTTTCAAATTAAGGCTCATTCAGCGGGAGTTATCCTTCTTGTTAACACTTATATAAAACAATTATCAAGCTCACATAATAATCTCATTCGCTAGGAATTATCCAAAACATATCTAAATGTCATTCAGAGGGAAGTATCCAACATATCTAAATGTCATTCAGAGGGAAATATCCAAACATATCACAATACCATTCAGACGGAATTATCCAAAACATACTAATGCAATTCACAGGGAAGTATCAGAAACATATCATCATGCCATTCAAATATAAGTATCCAACACATATCATACAAGTCATTCAGATAGAAGCATTGACCATATAACATAATGTCATTTAGTTGGAAGTATACAACACATATATTGATACCATTCAGATGGAAGTATTAAACATATTTTCATAGTGACATTCGGAGGGAAATATCCAACGCATATCATAATGTCATTCAAAGTGAATTATGCAAAACATCTCATAATGTCATTCATGGGGAAGTGTCAAACACATATCATAATTTCATTAAGAAGGACGTATCCAACCCATATCGTAAAGCCATTGAGAGGGTAGTATCCATCACATATCATAATGCCATTCAGAGGGAAGTATCAAAACATATCATAATGTAATTCATAGGGAAGTATCAAACATATATAATATTGTCATTCAGAGGGAACGTATCAAACACATATCATAAAAAATCCAAAACATAGTGATGCAATTCAGTGATGGACATTTCCAGATAATAACATTGCGGCCGTGTAACACGATTACTAGGCTGTCCCCGAAGGTAATAGATATGAAAATATCACTTCGCCACTGCCTACACATTTATCTTTGTTTGTTGCTGAAATTTAGAGTTTTATATTTCACAAAATTATACGTTTCAAATAAATCTAAACAAAAGACTTTATCCGTGTGTTTTGTCTGTTATTTTAATTGTTTAAGCCACAGATTACTTTACAGGAAAACATTTGACAATAGGTTTCTCGAATGACAATAATTTAATTATTTATGCCATTCTTTTAATGTTATAACAATAGGGTGGACACTTCTATAACCTCAACGAGGCAGCTAGAAATAAAACGATGGATTACAACAGAAGAAACTGATTCTGAGATTGTCTTAAATTGATTTGTTGACGTCAAAGAATTGTTTAGCTACATTACATAAAAACACAGAATAAAAAAATATTCATTAATATTTGAATGCATGCCTTTAGTTATAAAAGGATTTTTATTGATTCAATGTACATATGGTTTGTGTACATTATATGCCAATTTATTATTGAGTCAATGTACAAATGAATTGTGTACATTATACATAATGGTATGACTGATTCACTGTGCAGATGATAAGCAGCACTTGTTGAGTTTCTGAATGTTGTGCTTCATAATTTATCACAGGATATCCTCTCGGCCAGTGCTCCATGGTAAGGCGTACAGTAAGCACATTGAAACAAACATGATGTCACGTTACACAGTACATAAAATATATTGACAAAACTGAGTCCACTTCATAATTATATTGGGGAAAAAAAAAGTAATATCACTAATGCAAAACATGCATCACATTGATAAATCTGATCTCACATTACTCAGATCATACAACACAATGACAAAACGACTATCATTTTTTACAGGGCATGCAACACATTCAACTTATCTGAACAGGTTAAACCTTTAGTAGCGCATATTATTATTTGTAATCTATAAGTGTATTGATTAAAACTCTCTGCAGTCTGACGTTTTTTTCACATTTCTTAAAAATCCTAATGTGATTTTTTAAAATAATTAATTAACTGATCTGAAATAGCTCTGATCTGATCAGTTAAATATATTAACTTGTTCATCTTTGACTCAGCTATCATTAGATATTTTTTGTATATTTTATTTTCTTAGTTATAAAAATAGTTGAAACATTATTGGAGAATTATTTTTTTTCATTTTATGCAAAAATTTGACAAAATCTTTACACAGTATGAAGGAAAAAAAAAATCCTTGTTATAAAAGATTTAAAATTTATTTAAATAAAATACTTCATCAACTTATACAATTCATAGTCAAACATGACAAAAATTCTTTGAACAATCAAAAAGTTGTCAACATTTTAGCAAAACCTATATTTTGTCTTTTTTTCCTAAAAAATGCACTATAATTTTTCTTTTAATGAAAATTATGTTTTGTATGTAATATATTTTAAAAAATGGGTCTCATAGCTTATAGATTTGTATATTAAATATATTTCTTAATAATTCTTGAGTAAAAGATGACTAAGTAAAATTTGATGAATATATAAATAACTCAAAACAAGAGTCAATTTTTTTTTTTTTAATTTTAAAATAGCGGTATTCGCTGATGTTAAAGTTAAAAAAAATTAAAATGTATCAGTACAATAATGCTAATTTTGATATACATGTCAAATACGATCCATTCCTCACTAATGTGATCTATTTTTTCCCATGTACCGGCATTTTTATATATCTTTGTTATAATCCTCACATAACACAGGCTGATAAACTACATTATTCCTTAATTATATTTATGGACTCTGAACAAATATTATTTCTTAAAACAGTCTGCAGTTTTATTATAATAATTATATTTGATAAATAAAAGCTTGTCCTGGACTTGATTTCTACATAAGATTAGGTAAGATTTTTCACCACAGAATATTCACTCAATAAAGAACCTGTGGAAAAAAAAAATTTGATTGATTCATAAATAAATTAACACTAATGGTATCAGTAATGGTATGCTATCAGTAAGGGAAAATACCATTAATCCTAGTCCAAGTGCCTAAATTAGTATAAAAGTAAACCATTGTACATAGAAAATACATTATAACATATGTTATAACAATATTGTGAGTTTATTCTTTATGCATTTTGCTACCAAGTGATTAGATTAAAACTTACCACCACTTGTTTTTAGGGTAAAATCTTCAAAGATATTCATCCAGTAACTCTGTAACTCAGTAAAAGGGTGGAGTCCAGGCTTAATATTTAGGATCAATAAGGAATAAGGGCTTCTTGATCCAATATCTGCATTTTTGTCTCTCTCTCCTCCTTCCCAATAGAGTTAGAGAGCTTTTAATAAAAACATAAATGTTTTTTTTTTTATTCTGCCGACAGTAGTCTCTACTAATACTAGTGACTAGCGATAATGATAATTAAATTTAAACACATTTCTACTATGCAATATTAGAAAATTTAGAAGATTATTCTTGGCTGTAACATATTTTAAAGAAATATATTTAGTTAATAACTCAGAAGTCCTTAACTTTAAATTTATTTAATTACGCAAGTTCCAATCGACCGAAATTTTCCGCTATTTTTTTAAAATATTTATTTCGCATAGCGACGCTATTTATTTATTATATAATTATTGAAACTCAATAAAATTCAAATAGAATATATCAATGTAAGTATAAATGGATAATATATACTTCAGCCAATTAAAATTATAAAAATATCACTTTATTGTTTTATTATTAATTTTAAAGTCGGGAAATAATAATTAAAATTAAACTTACTTGTTTACGATAGCATTAGTCGGTACTTTTATATGCAAATCGTGATAAATTTCATGATTAGAGTCTCCATTTGGATACATTGCTTTAGACAAACAAATAACTCCTTGATAAATCGGGAAATTAAAATCATTTGACAATATTCATACTACTATTTAATTTTTTTTGTGAGACTTATATTTTTTGTTTTTTTGGAAATCTGCGAAGCTTTCAAGGGATACTCCGCGCTGAATAAGTTTCCAAAAATATTTTTTTTAAATAGTAATTTCAAATTTTGTAATAATTTTAATTTTTTTACAAATACTTAAACCAATGAAACAAATTATTAAAATATAATAAATAATTTTTTTCAATTTAAAAAAAAGTTAAAAAATAAATAACCCACCCACAAAATCTATGGTACATATAAGTACCATTTCTCTATAGTCGGACTGCAGAGAGTTAATAATAATCCTACTATAAATCTTTTGGAAGATTATAGCTTCGATCAAAATAATCAACGTCGTTTCTATTGTTATTGGAATATTTTATAATGTAAGTTTGCAGCAGAGGTTCTCACATCTTTATTTCTATGGGTATTGCAATATTTTATTATGAAAAGTTAGCGCGAAGGTAGTATTTTTAGAGCACCTGTTTTAAGATGAACCCACGCACTTTAACTCTAGTGCCCCTTTCATGTCACCAATATTTGTCTCTAGAAATAACATTGTCGAGATGTACAATAAATGATATTTTTCATTGTCCTGATTGGCAACAGAGGATAATGTTAAGTTCTGTACATTGTTTAACTGCGTGGATTGTGATATATATTTCTTTGGTTTTAGATCGGATTAGTTTAATACAAGATTGAGTCATGTTAGAAAAATAATTTTTTTTTGTTCAAAAGATCTAAATCTCCATTTTTAAAACACCACACGAACATAATTAAACTAAAATTTTATTTAATGGAAATCTATTTTAGATATTTTCATCAAAATTTTTATGTCATAATAACATTCATCATGGATCAAACAATCATCGGCGATCTTACAAACTTCGGTGTTTTTACAATCATGTTACTACACAATCAGCATGTTCAGTGCTGACATGGACGTAGCTATTTTTATGACACATTACAAGGGTGATTTATTTGTTTATTTGCAATGGCATACCGTACATGCTAATTAAACAAAAATTATTAAATGCGATGATCCATCAATAGGCACATCAATGGCTCTTTTTATTTAATAATTTTAAAAAAAAATTATCTTAGAATATTCTTGTGTGTCCACTTCTTTACTTGACGTATTTCCGCTTTGACAGGAACCCTGATGTTTGTTGTGTTATGTGAGTGAGTGATGGTGTTTGTTTTTTCCTTTCCCCATTTCCACTTTAATGACACGCATTTTATTCCGCTTAGCATGACCCTTGACATGTGGTGTATGACTGTGGTGATGTGTTTGCTGGAAGAAAAATCTTGTGGAAATAAAGGTGTGTACTTCTTTGGTTGTGAGGGATACCCAAGATTGGTTTTTGATATAGGAGTGAGTTATTTTAGTAATGGGTGTGTTGCATCTTCGAAATTGTTGAGAGGAAGATCTTTCTTTTCTATTTCGAAAGACTGTTATTGCTAGCTAGTCAATGCTATGGCCGTGCTTAAAGGGTATATTGATATGAAAGAATACTGAATAATTTAAAGTGCCTCATAATTATTTAACTTGAAACTACAGTAGGAGACAACGTCGAAGTTCTACACTTCAGTTATGTAGAGGCTAGGAAAAAACAACGCAGTTCTATACACCAGTCTTTTAGGGGCTAGGAGACAACAACGCAGTTCTATACACCAGTCTTTTAGGGGCTAGGAGACAACAACGTAGTTATATACACCAGTCTTTTAGAGGCTAGGAGACAGCAACGTAGTTCTACACATTAGCCTTGTTGTTGTTGTTATTCATCCGTCAAAGTCGTTTAGGACAATCAAGTCATCAGGTTAGGTTGAAAGTGGGATATGGAGAGATTGTAGGTGGATTGCTGGAACGATCCTTGCTCCGAAAAATCTCTGACACCGCGGGCAAGTGACAGTTCCTGCAATCGATGACCTACTTTTCCCTTTTTGGGCGAACCTGCATGTCTCAGCAGTGGTTAATGCAACAATGTTATGTTATTGATACAACAATCATTTTTGTAACATTGTTAACTAGTATTTAAGCTCACTGTAATAGATGGCTTGCCGCTATTAGATGAATAATGATTTCATCTGAATATGTTCCTCTCTCACTCAAGAAGTAATAACGTCTAATAAATAATGTATACCGTACTTATTACATAAAATAGATGAATTAAATAATAAATTGTTCTAGAGTATATCCTAGTGATAATGATAGTATGCAATAAAAAATCAATCACACGTTCCACAAATATTCCATGAGAAAATACTTTAATGATCCATGCGTGAAATAATTCAACATGTCCACCACATAAAAAAAAAAAAAAATCGTGCACACCTTCCTTACCCTCTTAACGGGTTTTCTATATCCGCTCTAGAAACTAGTTCCCGCTTTCTCGTGATGCACATCGTTCTGATTAATTTACTACGCCGTCATGGCATTTGAAAGAATGTTAGGGTCGTGTGAAAAAAATCACAGCCAACTTCGTCTGTTACAAATAGTATAGTAGCTTTGTAGGATTTAGCCACTTTCTTGACAGCTGCTCTCCAACGGGCTGTCTTGAGCTGCTTGCACACATTATGCAGGGTTGATTTTGAAGGCCTTTCTTGCCGGTTTCAGTGAGTTTCTGTAACGCTTTTTCAGACCTCCGTTGGAGCACTTGACTATTGTGAGTAATCCGAAGAAAATCTATCTTGGGAGCCAGTGTTCTACCATACGGGCTGCGTGTTTCATTCAAAGGTGTTTACTGCGTCAGGGTGGTGAAGATACTAGGCTCTAGCGATGATCTCTGTGTCAGGAACTTGTCTTGCCCCCTGATGCTGAGGATTTTCCTGAGGCAGGATGTCTGAAAATTGTTCCGCTTTTTGGCGTGACGTTGGTAGACCGTTCACGTTTCACAACCGAAGAGCACTGTCAAGAGGACAGCTGCGGACCTTGATCTTCGTTTCTCGCCTGATACCTATCCTGTCCCAAACAGTGCGAAAAAGCCTGCCAAACCTGGCACGAGCTTTGGCGGGTCTGGCATTTATTTCATCATCCATAACGACAGATCTGGAGAGGGTGCACACTAAGTAAGCAAATTTATCTACTGAAATAAGACGCTGCCCACTGATGATGATTATGTGTTCAACGTAGGGCTTAGTGGGAGCCGGCTGATACATCACCTCAGTTTGCTTTGTGTTAATTGTGTGGCCAACGTTGTAGGAGCTAAAAGGCAACACCGTAGCTCTACACATTGTTTTGTATTAAATAAAAGACAACAACGAAGTTCTACACATTAGTCTTGTAGGGGCTATAAGACAAAACTTATTCTACACACCAGACTTCTATTACACATGTTTGACACTATGATATCAGTACACACCTGTTTGACACTGTGATGTCAATGACACAATGATATCATTACACATCCGTTTGAAATTATGATATCAGTACACACCTCATTTACACAATGATATCAGTACACACAGGTGTGACACTATGATATCAGTACACAGTTGATTGACACTATTATATCATTACACACCTGTTTGACTCAATGATTTCAGTACAAATCTGTTTTGCACTATGATATCAGTTTACACCTATTTCATACAATGATATTAGTACCCAGCTGTTAGAGAATATGGCATCAGTACACAGCTGTTTGACACAATGATTTTAATACACAGCTGTTTGACACAATGATATCAGTACACAGCTGTTACTGTTGTGAACTAGATTGTTGTGAATGTTGGGTAGGGGGGAGTTGTGGATCATGAGAGTGTTTTGTGAGTTGTTATTCGTGTGGTCAGTGTGTGAAGTTAGTCCATGGTGTGGAACGTTTGCGTAGGCTGAGTTGTTTGTGTGGTGATATAAAAGGGATGTGTGTTAGCTAGACGTCAGTAGAAAGTTAGAAGAGTAAGAGAAGAATTGTTAGTCGTCAAAAGTTGTCAGTCAAGATTTAGGTTAGTAGCGATAGGAGCGAGTGACACGTTAGTCGAGAAAGTAGTACTAGAAGATTGGATAGTTGGTAGTTGGACGCGCCATAGTATATTGAATAGCAGTATCCTGTTTTGTAAGGTATGCAATACATTATGATATTGTTACACTAAAACTTGTGTTTTATGTGAGAGAGATTCATACACCCTAGACAACGTAGGAGTAGTCAACCATAAGATAAACAAAGATGTAACATTTCAAGTATTGATGAAGGTCTCAAGTTATAAATTAAAGTCGTAACAGACACAAGACACCATATTTGTTCATAACTGTGGCATCAGTACACAGTTGTTGGACTACAATATAAGTACACATACTTTGACACTCTGATACTAGTAAGAAGCTGTTAGACAGTAGGATATTATTACACGGCATTTCCAAACTTGATGAACTTATACTAATTGTAAGTTGAGAATATTTTGTGTCAATATCTCTGTCCTTAGATTTAATTTTAAGGAAAACATAAATTCTTAATGTGAACTTCAAATATTTTATAACTATTCAAGACAGAATAGATAAAGAGTCACACCAATACTTTGAATGAATAGAGAATCAACAAATATTGCTAATGTGTCTTATATAATAATAATAATAATAATAATACTAATAATAATAATAATAATAAAGTTTATTTGAAAAAAACATGCGTCATCCCCAGAAGCTCGATGCGTGGTACAAAGTCAACCATATTAAAAAGAGAAATAAAACAATCTAAAATTTACCACATTTAAAAACAGACGCAACAATATAATACTATAGACTATCTATTAAGTTGTTTCAGTAATTTCCCAACCTTGATTTAAATATAATTTTAGACCCATCCCCAGACAAACAAAAAAAAACAATTTAAAAATCGTTGGATTATGTCTCTTATCCCCATAAGAGGTTTAAGTTTTTATTATAAAAAATACAAATTTGAATAAGAAATAATTTGTTTTTTTTATCTAAAATGAAATATTAATGAAGGTAAAAAAAAAAGAACGATTAGATCATTACCAAAAGGTCAATGTTTGCCCAGCTTTTATTCTCCCATTTCACGCACATTGAAATGCAATAGATGTTTGAAAAATGTGGAATCAAATTACATATTTTTACGTATTAAGAATAGTTTGTTTTAAACGTCGTTAAGTAATCAGATATTCAACAAAGCATCCTGTGTGATTTACTTTGCAATTTTTAGTTTTCATTTCATCGTTGATCGTCCAATCAAACAGTCTGCTTACACAGCTCATGTAATATTAAAGGAAGTTTCGTGTAAACCAGATCTGCCATAGAGCATACGGAGGGCTGATTTGTGAATGACGTTATGACGGATGTCTTATTGTCACTGATGTAGAGGAAATCCTAACTGCATACATATTATGAACAAATCAAATATTTGAAAGAAAATTTCTTGAAGGAGACAAAAGACTTGCCTGTAATATGATGTGAAATTGTAGCAGACCTTCGAACGAATTGAAACCAAAGAATCAATCTTCACTTCAATTTTAAAATATTTTTTTCTCTGGAACGAAAGCAAAAAATAATAATAATAATAAAAACAATAAATTATATAAATATAATTTTTCTGTATGTGTTCAAATTAAAGGCCAATAAACTGTTAGTGTCAGTCTTAGGTTAAAATTCACATAACTGTTTTTGAATACGTGTAAAAAAAAATAGTATATCGTTGTTTTTCCTTCGTTGATAATGAATTGTATTTTGATGGAAACAATTAAAAACTTTAAACAAAAATAAACTAATGAATTGACTAACAGACAAGACAAAATATCGTTGTGATTTTAACAATTGCAGATAACAGTAAAATAAAATGAAATAAACATAAAAATAAAACATGATCAATCAAATTATTTTAAAGAAATTAAAATAAAAGTTCATCAGGATCCATGGCAAATATCTTCATGACCCGAACATTTCTGTGTGTAGTCATCTGGATTCTCATAGTAACATCTCTGAGTGATGGACAAGGAGGCTTTGGATTCAATGATACACGTGACACTATGTGGCAATTATCATCAGATGAATCCTGTCAACACTCGTGTGGGATGACCAAAGGCCCATGTTCCTGTGATCACAGATGTCTCATTTACAAAAACTGTTGTGAAGACATGGCAATAGAATGTCCACATATTCTACAGGAAAGCCGGGAGAATTTCAGTTATTTATTCAGCGCTGATGTGGAGTGTTTGCATAATGTGTTTGTTATATCCAGCTGTCCCAACGAAGTTATTGAAACGCTTACACATCAAAGAGAAAGAGTTAAGGAAATACTAGGAAGCTCAGAAATAACTTGGAGTGATTCAGTAAACATTTTTGTTCAATTGGCTAACACAGCTCTTGTTACAGATATGTCTACAGGGTTTGTTTACAAAAACACAAGTATTTTTGCATGCAATTCAATGGAAAAGTCTGTACCGAGAATATGGGATTTTCAACCTAAGAGATTTGATCGAGGTCGAAATGTAAGTCACCATTTAATTTTTAATAAAATGAGAATAAAATTCGTTTCACCTCAAAACCTTAAACTTTCCTCAATGTATTGTTATACAGATGCTATCACATCGTGTCCAAATAAGTCAGTACTATTGAGCCCTGTAATAGATTCAAAATGCCACAAGATAACATCGTACGTTAAAGTTCTAGGGAAACAAATAAAGGACGTAATATATTATAAGAACAGATACTGCGCAGTCTGCAATGGACAGAGACTAGAAGAAATATATCCTATGAAAAAGGATTTTTCAAAATTTGAATTCCCATTAATTGTTTCCTTGACTCCAAACAAATTTGTAGTGAAGGTTTATCAAGTGAAAGGTTGTGATCGGTATATTTGGTCAAGTCTGGTGTGTAGTGTTGATCAACTTGTTTTAGCCACTCTTGACAATGTGGAGGAGATCTGCCAGATTGAAACATGTCAATCTAAATTTCAGAAACATCACGATGGCCTATGCAAAGCAAAGTATCATGTGAAAATAGCTTTACCAGAAATTTGGTTTCTACAATCGCTTGATCAAATTGAGAGGATTTCTATGTTCGTTCAATGCTATTTTAAACACATTTCGAATTTTAGCCTAGTTGGAAACGTGAAGTCTACAGAATTCCAGTACAACCGAGAGATATATACAACTTTTTTTGTGTTCAGTCTATTGATGTATGATGGTTATTTTAATTTTCATTACTATTATTATCAAACAAGTATTCTTGCTAAATCTTTGCGAACTTACTTAGAAAGTATATCTCAATCTTCTAGAACAAAATCAACGCAGATGTTAATGTTAAATTCAACAAGAGCTCAACAACTTCCTGTTATCCATCTCACTAAAAATACAGGTTTCAAACACAGAGATTATTTCATCTGCATATTTCATCATCTGAACTATACCTTGGAATGCGGAACTGAGGAGTGTGAGGACATATTTTTATGTGATAGGCAATGCAATGTTTCTGAACATGAAGTAGACAGCGCACTTCAACAAATGAAAATGGAATGCCATACATTATTTGAACCACACAACTCATCAGCCCTATTCAAAAATGAACTATTCCAATTTCAATCATCTTTAATCCTCCTATATGTGTGGCTTGTCTGTTTCGAGGCTTTTAATTAAATAATATATTATATGTTGATGGTCTGTAGCACGCGTTTTAATGAAATGATCCTATATGACGTTGTTAATCTTTTAAATTACATAATTTAGGATTAATAGGATTAAATAATCCTATGAATGTAGTAGGTATGTATGAAGATTTTTTTTTTTTAAAATTGAAATCACCGTCTTATATATATGTTAATTATGTACGAAGTTTTTAATTTAAAAAATCATTCCGTATTTGTGTTTATTATGTATCCAATAATATAATTGAATAATCATACTGTATATTTGGTTATATATATGTAATATTCTAATTAAATAATCAGTATGTGTATGTGGTTAGGTTTTATATGTAGTCTTTCAATTAAATAATCAGTATGTGTATGTGGTTAGGTTTTATATGTAGTCTTTCATTTAAAAAATGTTCCTATATATTTGTTTAGTATGTACATTTTCTTTTTAAATCAATTTCTACGAAACAGCTTTCAGAATTTGGTCTTATTTGAAGTATTTTTGAAAAGGGAAATTGTTGCCGTATCGAATATATCTTCTCAGATATGTACTTTAAAGTTCACTTTAAAAATAAAAAAAAATTCTACCAAATGTGCCTTAAGCTCTTGTTGAAGTTGATCAAACATATCTTCTCAGTTGTTTACTTTGGAGTTTACAGCAACAAACTTAGTCTATCAACCTTGACTCAAACTCTTGTTGAAGTGGATTTTGCGGTATGTATTCTCTGAGTTGTCTTTGACAGTCAGCCTTTGATTCACCTTTGCTCGAAGCTGCTCTATTGACATGACCCCCTCAACGACATAGTCTCAAAGACTTCCCCCAACAGATGAAAACAGGACAAGGAATTGACAAAAGTTAATAACTGAAGTGATGGCCATTGTTATTTCATGAAGCTAAATTTTCCAACGCCAATATTGCAGGAAGGAAAAGAAGTTATAAAATGTTAATGTAAAAAATATAAGCATTTATACTAGCATGTTTCTACCCACCTCCAACCAGTGTTTCTTTTTGGCATCTCTCCGAGAAGGGGTCGGGTGGGGGCACTTTCTCCTGGGCCAGTCAAGTTCCTCCAGGGCAAGTCAAATGAGTACAATAAAAAGTAAATATATTTATAAAAAAACTATTAATTGTAATTAAATAAAAAAGGTACTGGTGCATTGAGATATAGTAGATTATTATTAAATAAACAAGTAACTCATGCCATTAAATTATATAATTTTATCCGAATATTTAAAACTAATATTGTTAGAGGCTTAAATAATTCGAATGTAAATATCGAATTGTGCCAAAAATTGTTCTCGACTGATCATAAGCAGAATCCCACTTGTGTTGTTTTCCTGAATCATTATTTTATTTTTTTTATATTTTTTACCAATGTCATCAGTTTATAAACTTTAATAACTAGGCATGAAACGACGAGGTATTAAACATGTGCAATTTACTTCAAACAATAGTTCATAATAAACACATGACTTTTAAAGTAATGATATATGTCAATTATAAATTATTTGCTGGTATTTTGCTTGTAAAATATAGTTATTAGCAAAGTTTTAAATGCACTCAAGACGATGTATGTTTGGCTAGATAAAATAACAACTTAAGAAATTGATAACTGTTTTACAGAGATTTAGCATTGAACGGGAGCAGGCTTTGCAAATTGTTATTAGGTCAATCGATTAAAGTTTTATTTAAATGATAAATAGTACTAATTGTGTAACATAATTTTCTTAATAATATAATCTTTGTTTAAAAATATTTAGCCATATTTATTTAATTTCCAATTTTTTTTTTCTGTTTTGTATTAGAAAAATAAACAAACTGCTCCACATTTTGCACGCAATTGTAAAAAAAAAATATTTTAATCCTTTTTTTTCTTTCCCCCAGATGAAAATCCAGTAGAATGTCAACAAAAAGTAAATCACAAAAGAAAGGTTTTGTGAACTTCTATTTGGTTAGCATGTTACTTCTATTAGTTGTACTAGTTTTAGAATAAAACATTCCCTGTATTTGCATTAGCATGTCTTAATTATTATCAAAGACGCACTTTGTAATGTATATGATAAAAGAAAGAGATGTTTACCTTTCAAATAAATATTTGAATGAACTGAAAATTGGGACGTTATATATATTTTGTTTAATACAATTCAATTTCCATAATGTTATTGTAAGCATCTCATGACTTCTTAACCTAATTAACCCATTAATATTCAATTTATAAAAATTATCATTTTCTCACATAAAACACATAAAACTGAACAGACCTTTCTCCAAAATAGTTGTTCGTGTAATATTTTGATAACTTATTTATTACAAGTAATATGTTGGTTTATTATTTTATAGAGTTCAGCATGTAGAATGACGTCATCCATCGGCGATGAAATCATTTAGAAGGATTGGGTTTTAACATTTGTAATTCCTTTAGTGTTTAAGCAGTTAACCCCCAAAAGTAATTCAATAAAAATTAAATTAAAACTGCTTTATAATAGAAACAAAAGTATTCGTTTTAAATAAAAGGAAGCCAAGGAGAACCGCTTGTATTTGTCAAGTCCCTCTGACACGTTTTGGTTTTCCTCCCCAACCGTCCACATTGTATTCAAAGTTGATAATTGTAAATATAATAAGTCCTTCGCAACTGTAGTGTTGCAGGTCTCATGTCTTTGCTCTGCGGTCAAGTGAACTTGTGTGGGATAACTTGTATCTGTGCCATATCTCTCCTGTTATATGTAAATTTTTTCAAATCTAAATTCAGTTATGTTCTAAAATGTCTTCTTGCTGCACTGTTGGTCTGGGTGCACTAATTTCTTTAGGTACGGCCTAATTTGAATAGCTATCGCTTTAGTTAATATTTTGTGTTCTGTATTTAGTAATGATATGGGTCTTTAGTATTTAGGTTGTGTTTTGTCTTTTTTCATTTTGGATAGTTGTTTGATGCATGACTCTCCAATGTTGGGCGGTAATTCTTTGTTCTCGTACGCCTATGTTCTTATGCTGTCCGCCACTTGCATTATGTCTCTACATGTTCAAATGGTGTCCGCTTCTGCCTGAAGGCTCTTGTATTCGTCCATCTTTGACTGAGATAATAATACGATAAGTCAAACTAGAAGGTTTCGGAATAAAGATACATGTTATTTTCTGTAACCAACGGATCCATAGATTAATTGAACAGTACTTCAAAACAGATCAATATCATATACATTGACTACGATCATATAGCTTGACTGTAACCCTGACATATCTTTCAGTTAAGTGATGTTTTACCAACACAAACACTTATACACGAGTTAATGGCACTGTTTCAATATATAATACACCAGTGGTCGGAAAATTACGGCTCGCAAGCCGCATACGACTCTATATCGAGATGATGGCAACTAGGCCAGTCGGCCACAAATTTGTTTTGATTCTAAAAATCATTGTTTTTGAAAAAATCTTGAAAAGAATTGTGGCTCTCAAAAAAGTGTTATCGTCATGAAGCTGACTTTTGTCACTTTTGAGTTTTGAGTTTTCTGATCACTGAACAACATTAATAAAACAATGTCTACATTATTTATTAGCAAACATACTTAAGTGATCCCTTCTAACTATGTTTAGGTTAACATTGTAAAATACTGGAGGATCATCATTTTGATTAAATCATTTTAGAATAGTTATCAATACTCCTGGGGTTGAAAATGAATCTTAAAATTCTTCAACAAAAATGAGAGAGTGAGGAAACTGTACCCAGGGCACCAAAGCTAGTTGATGTGCAAAAATGGGATTCGGTGGTATTTTTTCAGAATGTAACCAGCAACCAATCTAACCAGCAACCCATCTAAAAAGTACCACATCTAAACAGAACCCCTTCTAAACAACCCCTAATCTAAACAGCAACCCATATAACTAGCGACTCAACTAACCAGCAACTCATCTAACCAGCACACCGTCTAATCAGCACGTTATCTAAACAGAAACTCTTTTGACAAGCAACTCATTAAACCAGCACCCCATCAAACCAGCAGATCATTTAACCAAACAAGCACCCCATTTAACCAGCACCCTATTTAACCAGCAACTCAACCAACAAAAATCGAAACTCTCGTAGGTAGATTACATTGGTACATTTAACCATTCCCACAACACTTTTGACGCCCAAGGTGCCAAGCTGTATCATCCACGGGGCTATCCAGCGGCGATGAGAGGGGCGATTTGCCTTTGGAATACATAATCCTAGAAGAAGAATCTGAGGCCTTGTGGATAATCGTCTTGCAAAATCCAAATCATCGCCAGGGTGTGACGGACACTAGCTAAACATAAAAATAATAATAAATATGGAAATTTATTGTGTATAAATGTATTGGTTGGGAGGTTGAGGGTAGATAGTGTCGAGAGTAGAATTCGAGACATCTTCGTTCTTATTTTTATATGTAAATTAATTTAACTTTTCTTTTTCCTGATGATTACTCTTAACAATTATTAACAATGAGGCACTAGTGTGTCATATGGGTTATAGAAATTGTTGACCTTCCTTGCTGTTTATTGCCATGGATTCCCTAAAGGTAGGGATCGATATCACGTGGACTACCACTTGTAAAATCCCATCGCCCTGTAGACTTTATAGAAGGAGCACACATCGTTGGTTAAGCATACTTTGTTTAAAATAAATTTTAATTAAATTTGAAATGTTGTAGTTTCTTAAAAACACTTATGATATAAAATTGGTATTAATTTTTATTTATTTCAGGCACTAAATGATTTATTGCTTATTGAAATATAAAAAAAAAATTATTAATTCCTAACAAAAATAAAAAAAACATCTTACACATTATATTCAATTTTAAGTCATACGTTTTTTTTGTTTTTTTTTAAAGTGAAGGTATTGTTTCCCTTGGAAAAGGAATCTCTTGTTTTGTTCTTTAAAAAACTGAACAATGAATTGGAATAACAGAAAGATTAATCAGTACTTAATCAATATTTAAATTGGTAGTAAGGCAGGTCCAACATTCATTTTAATTTATTTTTTTTCATTGAAACTTTTTTTTTAAATTTTTTTTTTTTTTTTTTTAATTTTTTTTTAAAAAAAAATTTTTTATTTTTTACACAAAAATATTTTTAAAAAACAAACATTTTAAAAAAACTAAAAAAAATTAACAGAAAAATTAATAAGTACTTAATCAATATTTAAATTGGTAGTAAGGCAGGTCTTTCATTCATTTTAATTTATTTTTTTTCATTGAAACTTTTTTTTAAATTTTTTTTTTTTTTTTTTAAATACTGATTTAACAAAGAATATTTTATCATGTACACAAAAATATTTTTAAAAAACAAACATTTTAACAAAACTAAAAAAAATATATTGTGTACAGAAACATTCTATTTATTGAACAGTTAGTGTAAATTACAGTTAAATAATTTAGCTATATATACCTATATTTATAACTCATTTGAAAAGATATGACAATAACTTAACTATACAGATGATGAGATAGCGATTGTATTGTATTGTTATTGTGTTTACTTGAGCACATTAAAACATAGTGGCGAGATGACTTTCTATTATGTTTCTATTTTTAATTTCATTTTAGAAGAAGGTTTAAAGAAAATAAATGTTTTTCAAGGGAAACAATCGCTTTCTATCACAACATATTTTAGTAGATATATTTATAGATTGTTCTAATACATTTACATTTTTTCTAATATTTAACAAACTTATTTATTATTTTATTTAAAACAAAAAATTTGCAACGGGTCCTCAAAATAGTAAAATGGCAATATTCCAATCAGCCAAACACATCCTGACTAATCCACATTTTTTCAAAAAAACTACGACCTGTCTCTCCTATGTTAACCAAACTATTGCTAATTACTCCACCATTGATGAATGGTCAATGCCATCTTCAGTTTATCTGTTACTGGGCTCTATCTTTGTTCCATATTCTGATTTCTAATCAACCAATGCACATGTCATAGCACTTTTATCTCCTTAACAGATCTTTTTCATGTTAAATTAATAAGACACGAACAAATTGTGTCAATATAACAATATAAGTTACGCTTTAATAATTATCGTACATTATACACAATAAAACGGTTCGGCACATGCCTTCATCAGTACAACAAACAAATCATTTAAATAAGCATAAATTAAATGTACATAATATAAATTTACATATCCTACCTAAAAAAGAAAAAAATAGGAGATGGCGCTTAAACCAGACAAAAACAAAGTAAAGAGGAGTAGAAAGGAAGTGATTTGAACATAATAAATGTAAAAACCAAATAGTTAACATACGTTTTTTGAAAAAGTGGATTTGTCAGGATATTCTTTGCTGATTGGAATATTGCCATACCATTTTTGATTCATGTTCACTTAACTGGGAAACGCATTGCTGTTATAATGATCTCATTAATAAATGACTTAATCACCTTAAACCGTATTGTTTGTTGAATCAACCTTGTCTGTTTTGTGACAAGCCTTACACGACATGTACACAGAAGCGAGAAACATACACCTAGACAACGAGCCAAATAGTCTACAGCTGTGTTGTAGTGAAATTAGACAATGGTGTCAGTAAAGAGACAAATTATAAATGTGTTGTTGTGAAGTTAGACAATGGTGTCAGTAATCAGACCACGTATGACTGAAAGGGGAAAATCTAAAGTAATTCTCTAGCATATAAATCATCCCTCAATTAACTTCTTTAGTCAAAAGATTTATTTAATTACTGATAATTTAGATTTGGTACTTTAACGTCATGTTTAGAAGGGAAAATGTAGTTTAATGGAGTGAGAGTGAGTTGGGTTGGCGTATTATATGTAGCAGATAAATAATTCTTAAATCTTAATGATGTTAGAATATCATTACATAGATACTTATTGTGATGAGGTCTTACAATAGCAGGTAGCAACTATTGCAAAGGACCTACCATTAATCCCATATTGTGATGAGGTCTTACAATGGCAGGTAGCAACTATTGCAAAGGACTTAGAATAAATCCCGTATTGTGATGAGGTCTTGCAATTTGCAGGTAGAAAACTATTGCAAAGGACCTACCATTAATCCCGTATTGTGATGAGGTCTTGCAATAGAAGGTAACAGCTTTTGCAAAGGACCTACCATAAATCCCATATTGTGATGAGGTCTTGCAATAGCAGGTAGCAACTATTTCAAAGGACTTAGAATAAATCCAGTATTGTGATGAGGTCTTGCAATTGCAGGTAGAACTATTGCAAAGGACCTACCATTAATCCCGTATTGTGATGAGGTCTTGCAATAGAAGGTAACAACTTTTGCAAAGGACCTACCATAAATCACATACTGTGATGAGGTCTTGCAATAGCAGGTAGCAACTATTGCAAAGGACCTACCATAAATCCCGACAGCATCGGGACATTTATTGTAGTATGTAAATTTAAAAAAAACAAAAAAAAAAAAAAAACTTTCGGTTTCTATGGCGCTCACATTTTGATCACAGACCATAACTGATATTTGTATTATACCAGATTGAGCATTAAATAATTAATGAGAATAAAAAAGTACACGACCTTTTATAATTGTGAAACAATCTATGCATCACAGTTTAATAGCTTTTTTTTT
>CAXITT010001249.1:113725-125937 GCA_964033795.1 Lymnaea stagnalis | reverse complement strand
ATCTGGAGAGGATAATGTCCATGTAAGTTGATTTATCCATCGCGTTAAGACGCTGTCCACTGATGATGATGTTGCATTAAACGTAGGATTTACTTGGTAGCTGGTTTATACATCATCTCAGCCTTCTTGGTGTTCATTGTTAAGGCAAAAGTTGTTGCAGGTCCCAGAGAAGGCTGTTTTGCATGGCGCGTCTGAGGCAACGTTGAGAATCTCGTTGATGGTGCTTTGTTTAACCTTGGTTTACTAAGGTTTATGACTAATCTATAGTTGGGAAAATAGATTGGCAAGCCCGTGGTGGAGTCCTTGAATGCATCAGACATATTGCTGAATACGTAATACTGAAGAGTGTGGGAGCCAGTACACAGCCGGCCTCAATAGCGTTTGTGACAGGGATTTGCTTGAGATGACTTACCATTGTCCTGCAATCGGGCCAGCATCCCATCATTCAAGATACGGATGATGTTGGTGAACTTGTCTGGTCATTTATCCATGAGCTATGTATATTTAAACAAAGTGATACGTACAAACTCTGTTAACTACTTACATTTCATCAGACGGCACACACATATCTATTGACTACGTTTATATCAACAGAGTATCCTATACACTATCTATTGACTACGGTTATATAAATAGAGTAACACATACAATATCTATTTACTACGTTTATATGAACCGAGTAACATATACTATCTCTATTGACTACGATTATATAAATAGAGTAGCATAGCAGTTATTGAAAATTCTAATTATAAAGTTAATAATAACATTATTTTTAACTATACTTTGAGAAACAAAAATTATTTTTATTACTATTGTTTACTATGGGCAGTTTGCTTTGGTGAGGAGGAAATATTTTTAGAGAGGTCAACGGTATGTCATCTGTTAAAGATCTGATTACAACGTCAAGTCATTACCACATCTCCTCGGCCAGTAAACCAAGATTACACTCATCTCCTCGGCAAGTAAACCATCATTACAATCATCTCTTTGGCCAGTAAACCATCATTACAATTATCTCTTTGGCCAGTAAACTATCATTACAATCATCTCCTTGGCCAGTAAACTATCATTACAATCATCTCTTCGGCCAGTAAACCATCATTACAATCATCACTTCGGCCAGTAAACAATCATTACAACCAAAAAGTGTTTTCTTTGAAACTTTCCTGTTGTATTTTATTCACATTTTAAGACCTTCATGTCAATTTCATTTTTTTCTCTTATGTCACAACCAGAAAATCTACACACTGAGGATTGACATGAGAGAGGGAAGTAATGCGTAGAGTGCTGAATATGATTCTTTTGTGTTGAAGAATGAGTCCGACAAATACAGACTCCATCTCGGTGTTTTCAATGGTAATATCAAGGACTCTTTCAGCAAGCATAACAACGTAACATTTTCTACACCAGACAGAGACAATGATATTCACAGTAGCGTCAATTGTGCTCAACATTATCAATCAGGATGGTGGTATAATGCGTGCCATTCTTCATATTTAAATGGTATTTGGGGTTTAAGTACAGCCTGTGGTTTATGTTGGTATTATAACTCCGCCTTTAATCTTTTGGATTTCGTTTAAATGAAAATTAGACTTAAATAAAATGCACGTCTACGCCAGTAATAATTATTGGACATTCTTTGTGAAACTCGCTTTGTTGGAATTGCTTTAAAACATGTTGATTTTGTTCTTCTATTTAATAGAAACAAATAAAATAAAACATTTCAAATTATGAACACCATGAATATGAAATGTTGAGAAAATGATTTTGTACAAGAAAAAAACTCATCAAATGAATTACTTCAAATTCATATGTGTATGTCAGTGGGATCTTTCATAACGAGCTCTCCCTTTTAGAAATACATCAGTTAACTAAGACATTTTGTCAATAATTTTTGTCTTTGTTATCGAACGATTCTTTGCGTTTTAAAAATAGTGATACTTCAGTACATCCAATGGCTTTTAGTTTTAGTATGTTTACAGTACACATGGTTTGTGTTAGTCATGAGTTCGAAGACTACTTTTTGTTATTATCGTCTTGTTATTTTAGCTTGCATTTTTTAGTTTGAAATGAAAATTATTTTTAATAACAATCGAGTTATTATGGACTGTTATCCGTATTAAAAAAAATTATCTTATTTTAGTATAATAACAATATACATGAACTGTTGAAACCATGTCTTAAATAGACCTATAAAGAATAACCATACCAAAACTAAGGCTAATTACACTTAAAAATGTTTGTTAAGTTAATGATAAATTGAAACAATCAAAAAATAAACCTACTGATTAATTGTATATTGATTGGCTTGGATCGGTAAAATTTAAAAGAAGATCCAATGTTGTAAAAGGTACAATGATGACAAGGTAATCTACACCCATACATCAAATGTTAGTAACAAATCTCTGTCTCCTACAGCAAAACTCTACCCTAATAAATGATAGCACAACATCTTCCTCTTCCTTCCTGGAGATGACGTAAACATGACGCCAACATAACACTTTGTAAACTATTTAAAAAAATGATAATGCCATTTAGGTTGATCCGTTGATTTCTTGACGTCAACACTGAGTAAATGTGCTGTTGTTGATGTCATTAAATATAGTAACTTTTGATTTGATTAATTTACATAGGATGTTGAATATAGTGTGTTGTAACAATTGGAGTAGCTGATAGTTCCGATAAAATAGATGCGAGGACATGTGTGCACAAATTTATGACACTCGTTTAAAGTTAAAGATTTGTTTCGTAATATTAGTCTTTATTTAATTTTCCAAGTATGCACTTTGGAAATTACAATAATTTAATTTTTCGAAGGTTTCAACAGAAACGGTAATATACATTGATTTCAATGGGATCATTATTTTAGTTATGGGAAAGTCTAAGGACGGAGTCACACTAATAGTTAATGAACTGACAACAAAACAGACTAACACATGTTAAGTGGACTCACTAACAAATAAAGACATGACAAATGGACTAACGGTAAGCTCAAGACCTGATAAGTGGAATCTCGGACAACTAAAGTCATGCTAAGTGGACTAACTGACAACTAAAGTCATGCTAAGTGGACTCACTGACAACTAAAGTCATGCTATGTGGACTCACTGACAACTCAAGATTCAATAAGTGGACAACTGAAACAAAAGTTAACTGATAAAACAATAAATGAACACATAGAAAGGGGAACCAAAAATAATTAGTGTACCCACTGACAACTGAAGAAATAATTAGTGGACCCACTGACAACTGAAGACATATTTAGTGGTCCCATTGACAACTGAAAACATAATTAGTGGACCCACTGACAACTGAAGACATACTTAGTGGACCCACTGACAACTGAAGACATAATTAATGGACCCACTGACAACTGAAGATATATTTAGTGGACCCATTGACAACTGAAAACATAATTAGTGGATCCACTGAAAATCGAACATATACCAATCTTTTAATCAGATCATTAAATGGAAACTTCATTCGAGAAGCCACCGTCTTTCGAATATGTCTAAAAGATAGCATTTAAACAATAGTTTCATGATTATCAAATGAATGTATCCTAATATAACTTATTCTATCAATCTATGCACTTTTACATTATGTATATTCGTAATAAATAAACATGAAATTCTAATGAGTAAAACAAAATGAATACCTAACAGTAAATTCTACTTATTTAAATACAAAGAAAAACTGTGTAGCATCTTATGAATTAACTCATAATTTCAACTTTGGGAAAATATACATCAATGTATTTAATTACATAATGTAATATTATTGTCTTTTTTCTTTCACTTAAATCAGTGGTTCTCAACCTTCCTAATGCCACGACCCCTTAATACAGTTTCTTGTATGTGAATCACACCAGATCCTAGTGGTCAATAAACAAACGAGTGGCTTAGTTCTACAGAAATAGTTAACCTCCTTCTTGGCCCATAGGAATTTCTTTTTAAAGAAAAGAAAATGTATGGATGGGACCGTGGATCAAGATGACCTGCCTACCTGTAATATTTAGACAGTTAAATTTGGAGAGTTTACCCTGATTTAAACACTAAAGATGGCGCGTGGCTTGAATGTCGGACGTAATCAAATTTAGACACGTCTTAGGTTGAATGACACGTTAGGGCCTGAACTAGACAGTTGCGATGCTGAGCTGTGTCGATGACAGACGGGGACTGACCTATATTTAGCTAAGATATTTAAAGGCGTGAGGGTGAGACAGGACCCTAAACCAGATTCCCTGGACTGAGCCCGGTGTTATTTGTGTGTGTGTCTTCTGTCGGTGTCATGGGTAGGTAAGTTGTCGCGAAAACTAGTCTCTTTATTTATGTTAGGTGAGATATGAAATATGGCCGTACAAGTAGGGAAATATTTTAATATATAACTACAAAATATAAATATTGAATTATTTTATGCCTCGAACAGCCCCCCACCCCTACCCAAAAAAGAAAAATGGGTTACGAGGTAAGGTTAGAGAGTGTAGTCTATAATCTATTGTAATATAACAAGTTATTGATGAAGTGTAGATAAATACATCAAGTAGTTTACAGCTTTTGATAACAAAATATGTTATTAAATAAAAAGATGTTTCAGTGTTTTGGAAATAGGGTAAAAATTATAGAAGAAATTGAAACAATCATTCACCAAGCCTTCGAAAATTCTACATTACTCAATGTAAACATACTGTAAGATTTCTGTTTTTATAAACAAAATAAATACACATATTAATTTTATCGATGTCCTTCAAGTTTTTTTTAAAACTTATATTTTTAAATATGTTTAATTTATCATTTGAAATTTAATTTGTTACGTGTTTGACACATCTTTTCATAAGCACCGTTTGACATATTATTGATTATCACGTTTTACATACATTTGGATTATCGCCTTTTGACATACAAATTGATTATCACCGTTTGATACTTCTATTGATTAGCTCCGAATCATGGAGTAAACGCTTACTTTAACTTACTCAATACTTATTTTAAATATTTTTTCTTGATATATTTCTATGCACAGCTTGGGTGCATTATGCTTTAGGTTATCTTTATGAAGCCTTGATTTCATTTAAAAGGACTGCAATGAAGGACTAAACTTCCTCATTCCAAACGGAATGTTTCTTTAAATGTTTTTTTTTTTTTTTTTATTGTTTTTATTTGTATTTTCCAAATATGTAATGGAAATCAACATACGTATTTCTCTATGTACCAACGACCAATACTTTCAGTCATCCAATATCTTTGGAAATAAAGGTGTCGCAGAAAATCGGAACTAAGCAATAAGACAAATGGTTAGTGCCATCCGAAGTTGTCATTGTGTGGCTCAACAAAAAATTAATTGTTAAGCCACCTGATCAGAGCCCGTATCAACCAAGCTCGATTGCAAACGTAGAATCGCAGGCATTCTGTTCAGAGTTAGACCAACCCGTCGGTGGGTCGGCCGTGTACAGGAGACACTAAAAATTGACAACAGCAGAAGGAGGCTGAACCCAGTCTACCACCGATGTCAGAACTCACCGGTGGCACATTATCTGACCGGTGGCACTCGGCTCAGTCTAATGACAGACACCCCGTTCTGATGAGCCGCTTGTACTTATAAAAATGTATGAACTACTTTCGGTTACATTAAATTGGCTTGACCAAGCTCATTCATATTTGCAAATGTGTATGTCTGGACCCCCCCCCTCTCAAATTGGCTTGACCAGGCTCATTCATATTTGCAAATGTGAATTTCAGGACACCCCCCCTCCCCCCGCGAGGGTCTCACCCAGTGCAAGTGGGGAAATACATAGCCGATGATCGGATTGTCATTAACTGTTGATATTTCTCAACATTTTATTTTTCAATGACAGTGTTGCTAGTCTTACAGCACGGGAAAGATGTCCAATATAACTTTGGTCCACCAAGGGTATTTCCTCCACCCTCCCCCCCCTTCTACCCACCATCTTTGATGTGCAGGTTATTTATGAAAAAAATAATGATGTTATTCAACTGAGGGTAGTGAAAGATTTTAGAAATAAAGGCCCACAAAAATGGTTATTGTTTCATTTAACTGGAATTTATGTGATGTACAACTCAACAGACCATCACCAACAGTGTCAAAGGTTTTAAACCTTGTGAGGTAAGCTAACTTGGCCTATCATGTTGGGCAGCCCTGCAGAACATACGGCCCGCCAGCCCCCACTTGGCGGCCCGCAGAGTAACGAAATATTCTTTATTATTAATAATTTCTTAAAAGCTTACGGACCTGCCCTGTTATCTTTTGGCCAGCACAAGTTTTTCATTAATTATTACGGCCCACACAAGTTTTCCATAACGCATTACGGCCCACCTTACACATTGTGTTGAGCAGGCCTTATGTAGGGAATCATCAAAACAACAATGATTATAAATAAAACTGATTAAGAACTGAGATATATTGTGTGCAGAATTTCATAGCATTTGAACAAAAAAACAGTTCCTAAATTTATAGGAAGTTTATGTCATGGAAGAGAAAAAGACAAAAAGAAGGCAACCGAATGTATGAATAAATACATTTAAGCCGATCTAATTTATAGCGTCAAGTATCCAAAAGAATGTAATTTGGATGAGGGCCAGCTTCAAATAGCACATGTTTTTTAAAATATCCAGACACTTGGACAGAAAGGCAGCGTTAAAGAAAGTGAAAAGAACCCAACATAATGTAACCTTATACATGTATGTTGCATAGTGTACTGTGTGTTATAGTGATGTATTATAAATGGTTAACGCAGGTCGGTTCCGAAAAATAGATGACTGGTTCTTGTGATAAAATATGAGGCCACTTTGCAGTCGTGTTTGCCTCCATATATATTAAGTGAGACGTTTTTAGATTGCAAACTACGTGAACAATAAGTTCTATATTTTATCTGAATTGTGCCACAGGCAGGGTTTCTTTCAACCCCGTTTCCGGGGGCTTGGGGGAGTGCCCCCCCCCCCCCCGGGAAAAGCTAAGTGCCTCCCCTGAGCAAAAATATGTCCAAAAATAAATCAACTGGAACTGCAGGCACTGCACCCCCGAAAAATCTGAAATGCCCCCCCCCCAACATCTGAAGTGCTCCCCAGGTGGAAAATCTCTAAAAGAAACACTGTGTTCTCATTTTTTTGTTTTCTAGTGATTGTACTACAATGCTCCACCGTGCCATGTGTTATTGTACTACAATGCTCCACCGTGCCATGTGTTATTGTACTACAATGCTCCACCGTGCCATGTGTGGTTGTCCAACAATGCTCCACCATGCCATGTGTGATTGTACTGCAATGCTCCACCGTGCCATGTGTGATTGTACTACAATGCTCAGAATAATAATATTGAAATTAAAAAATACCGTGAACTGATTGACCTGGAGTGTCTCATGACCCACAAAAAGTTTACGACAAACAAACATCACACTGGATCAAACTGCGAGGACAGAGAAAGTCTTTAAGAGACATGGTTAGCTGCGACATCCGATGTTTGAAATAATCAGTAGTCAATTATTCGACTCTCTAGTTTATAGATACATATGAAATTTATAAATATTAAATTTAAACGCAAATGATTACAAAAGTAACCCGATGAAGAGAACACCCGCTCTGCCTTCACACGGGTCGTATGCTACTGAGTGAGACATGTGTATGCAGAGTTAATTTGTGATTGTACTGCAATGCTCCACCGTGCCATGTGTGATTGTACTGCAATGCTCCACCGTGCCATGTGTGATTGTACTGCAATGCTCCACCGTGCCATGTGTGATTGTACTACAATGCTCCACCGTGACATGTGTGATTGTACTACAATGCTCCACCGTGCCATGTGTGATTGTACTACAATGCTCCACCGTGACATGTGTGATTGTACTACAATGCTCAGAATAACAATATTGAAATTAAAAAATACCGTGAACTGACTGACCTGGAGTGTCTCATGACCCACAAAAATATAACGACAAACAAACATCACACTCGATCAAAATGCGAGTACAGAGAAAGTCTTTAAGATCCATGGTTAGCTTCGACATCCGATGTTTGAAATAATCAGTAGTCAATTATTCGACTCTCTAATGTATAGATAAATATGAAATTTATAAATATTAAATTTAAACGCAAATGATTACAAAAGTAACCCGATGAAGAGAACACCCGCTCTGCCTTCACACGGGTCGTATGCTACTGAGTGAGACATGTGTATGCAGAGTTAATCAAGTTCGTAACGGTCATATTTACATTACGTCAGAACTGTAAGTTTTATTATCGGCTTAAGTAACTAGTGTACAATCAGGACATGGGCCGTACGTTGCAGGGTAACTCTTGACTTGGCGAATCTTCTTCATAATGAGTCTGATTACCTCCATTAACTCCAGCTGTGTTGATATCCCTAATTACTTCATTCAATATGCTAATTTTATCCAAGGAATCGTCCAATGCAGCTAGTTTTTCATGTCAACACTTGAGAAGCGACACACGGGACGCATTAATTGTATCATTCACACCGTCTGAGAATGGCTGTGGAATAAAAAATAAAAGTCTGCCTTGGCCGACTTTGCTGTATTGCTACAATTGCGTCCCTTCGTTGTCAATACGTGAGTCCAGTGATTCTTGAGGTTAGATGTGAGGCGCCAGTGATTCTTGAGGTGAAATGTGAGGGGCCACTGATTCTTGAGTTGAGATGTGAGTGACCAGTGATTCTTGCGTTGACATGTGAGGGGCCAGTGATTCTTGAGTTGAAATGTGAGGGACCAGTGATTCTTGCGTTGACATGTCAGGGATCAGTGATTCTTGCGTTTACATGTGAGGGGCCAGTGATTCCTGAGTTGAAATGTGAGGGGCCAGTGATTCTTGAGTTGAGATGTGAGGGGCCAGTAATTCTTGATTTGAGATGTGAGAGATCATGTTGTCTTACTTGTAGCTAGTCATTCAACATCTAGACAAATAGATAGAGGTGTCAGGGTTTTCTTGTATCAGACACAGTATTGCGAAATATAACCGCCTTGGTCTATTTCTATATTCTTATGTAGCTTAGTGATAGTTTCAACTGTAACGATTTGATGTAAAGCCACTTCAACAACGCAGCTGTTGTCCACGCTAGTCACTCTATATATTCGCAGACGTCCAATTTCTATATATCATTTATTTATTGACAACTTACACAATATAGAATAAGTTTCACATCGATGATTTACAGCCGCAGTCCCATTACATTTCAATTCGTTGAGAAGATTACCTTTGTTTTGACCTTCCAACTACCACCTTTAAAACGACAATATGTCAATACGTGTCCTTTCCCATTTCCGCCTTGTCTGTCTTTCGATCTTTTTTTTATCGGTGCGTAAACTCGCTCATCTGCTAAATTGTAATACTTACTCGTCTCTATTAATGTACCTAAATTATCGTCATGCTACAATATAAAAAAAAAAAAATCTAACGAAAAGTTATTATCAAATAACTTATGTTTCAATCTCAATGGTCATCAATGTTTAAATCGAAGTGATCAAATAAAAAATTAATTTAGCAGAAGTGAAAAGAGGATTGATAATTTAAAAAAGAGAATTTAGCCAATTTTTTTTAAAAAAAAGTTGATTTTAATTTTAATAGTGCTATTTTTTTTTTTTATTGTTTTTTTTTTATATTTTTTTTTTCGGTACATTTTCCGTTGTTGCAATTGATGCTTTAAAAAACGAAGATATTGTTTGTTAAGCTCAAATTCCATTACACATTTTATTATATTTTTTCTCCTAAATTTCTTTAGATGGACAACTTTTCATCGGGAAAATCACGCACAATTCTATCCATCATATTTCAACCTCCGTAAAAAAAAAATCACTCTTTGGGGATATTTGTTCTCCTGGAAATTCTTGGACCACGCAAACGACGAAATCAGGAGAGAGTTTACATTCCACTCCGGGGTTCAACAGCACAGAGACGAATTATTCCGGCAACTCACGAAACAGAGAGGTGGTGACGTCGTGTTTGTCGGTGTACACGTCAGAAGAGGGGATTTCCTAGCAGAGCGTCATCAAAATGCTGGGTTTGGGGTACCGCAGCTTTCGTATTACGTCAAGGCTTTTGCGACATTGAGAGAACTGTTGCCCAATAGCTCTCTGGTCTTCATCGTAGCCAGCGACGACCTCACGTGGTGCGAGAGCAATCTCAAAGCCAGCGACGTCGTCATCTTAAACAAACGATCGCCCGGGCTGCACCTCGCCACCTCGCTTTTATTCATGTTGAGTCCGAGCTGTGGCTACATCACCTATCGTTTCCTGTACTTGCTGTTGGTTGGGGGACAGTAGTACAATTCCATCTACAAATTCAAGGTTATTCAGCAGTTCCTTGTGTGACCACTGTGTTCTGTTCCCCTTTTTGTATGTGGATTCTTTCATTATCAAGTCTATATCAATGATGTATTGGAAAGGGGAAAAGCGACATCCATGTCTGACTCCTGGTTCCATCTTACAGGCATTTTTAAATCTACTTGCTTGTATCCCCGTACGTGACATTTAAAAAAAGAAAATAGACCTCTGAAGGATCCTGACTAGTTTTCCTGTTACTCCATAATGCCAGTAAAGATTATCACAGGGTTTGTCGGTTCAGGATATCACCCGCCAGCATTTCCATGGTAGATCAAATTTAGATATAGACGGAGGGACATAAGATGAGATAATATGCTTTTATTGATCCAAACAAATGGAAATGTTTTATGATTGCATTGTACATTTTCAGCACATACAAAAAACTATTTCAAACAAGACATTTGTAATAATTTTTTTCACTAGCAGCCATTCCGTGAGTTCTCTTAGCCATATCTGGGACTTATTAGTTCTCATTAAGATTTGTGACTTCAGGGGGAGCACGCTGGTAAATTCGTACAGATTGGGGAACAAAAGAATTTCTATATCTTTCAGTCCTCGCCCTGATGAAAAGAATTCGTCCTGAACCACGGATTCTAAATATCTGTAATGAAGAGGGTGGGATGTATCATCCAAAATGTGTTTAGTTTTACAAAAACATCTTTCTTCAAATAGTTCTTCCAGTGAAGGTTGTGTTTTGTATGTGTTATGTTCCTGGCGTTCTCGATTAGTCGGTTTATGCGGTGTTTAAAATCAGACGTTGAATTGCCACACCATCCGGTACTACGAATGAAAATGTTGGTCCACTACGAAGACTGTTTCACCACCGGGATACACATTTCAAACCTCCGGGGACCAAACACGTTGCGGCTTGTGGGATGCACCGTTCACAAAAGCACATATTGTGCAGATGTGCCTTAAGGCTATTTGCGTAACAGTGATGACAGTTTTAAGCGTTTTCTGATAAAACGGTGATTGATGTCAATATATATTTGTTTTTATCTTTCGTTTCCTTTTTGATTTTATGTTCACTTTGCATGTTCCTAGTTTCTTTTTACGCCTTAGAAGGTTTCGATGTTTAGTTAAAGCTTAGCAGTCACGTCGCTGGAAGGAGAACGGTGTTCGGCAACCTCACGACTGCATGCCAGACCACTAGTTACAAAGGTAATGCTCTCTTTTGGATTTATTGCCATACCAAGATGAAACGAGCCTTAAATGCTGCTGTTATAAAGAAATATTTTTTAAAAAAATTTTTTTTAACCTGGGCTGATGTTATCGTGAGTAAACGGTGGTTGAAATTTGAAGCTGTATTTTTATTGTACCGTATTCAAAGACTTCGATTTTTAAGACATCTGCTTTGAGACATGTATAAGTGTTTTGTAAGACATGTACAACTTTGGTTTAAGACATGCATACGTCTGTTTTAATACATATATAAGTGTGTTTCATGTATTTATTTTCCGAAGGTGTTAGGTGAAATGTGAAGGAGTGAACTTTTCATTCAGTTGTAAATATATTTTCAAAGAAATGATATCCCACGTTCAATGATATGTACAAATATAGAACGTTAATTTAACAAATAAAATTTTAAAAAATACTGATGAGTTTATTAATAGAATGCGTGTTTGAATACTTTTTCTTCATAGGATGGTGGCGTAAAACATTTTTGATTCAAATAAATCTTATTTTTTTGCTGTTTCAAAACTTAATGAAACAAAACCCAAATAAAAAAGTGTATGTTATAAATCCTTCATAAAATGCATTTGCCAGAAGTGGGGGTTGGGGTGGGGTTGGGCTGACAATTTGATAAAGCACGCATAGAAGTAATGCACTTTCAAGGTATCCTAATTAGTGCCACCCTCCC
>CAXITT010001249.1:96657-110615 GCA_964033795.1 Lymnaea stagnalis | reverse complement strand
AATCACATTGAAATGTAAGTTGAAAGTATTTCGTTATTAAACAGTTGTAGGGATAGGGGACGTGGTTTATTCTAATGGTGGTTTAATTACGATACGGTGGTGGCTATACTGAAAGTAAGTTTTCAGATTAAATCTATTGTATGGCGTTGTCAAAGTATTTCAGAAATTCAATCATTGTTCTATGTTAAGTGTACTGCTGACTATACGAACGGACGGCTTTCAAAACCTGCAAAACTAAAACCAAATATTACTTAGGTCTCAGATTAAAAAAGTTAACCAGTAGGCAATTAAAACAGTTAACCAGTTAACAAATAAAACAGTTAACAAGTCCACAAATAAAACAGTTAAGCAGTCCACAAATAAAACAGTTAACCATTCCAAAAATAAAACAGTTCGCCAGTCTACATTTAAATCAGTTGACCAGTCCACAAATAAAACAGTGAGTCAACAAATAAAACTGTTAACCAATCCACAAATAAAACATTTAGCCAGTCTAAATTTGAAACAGTTAACCAGTCCAAAAATAAAACAGTTAACAAGTCCACAAATAAAACAGTTAACCTGTCCACAAATAAAAAAAAAAGTCTTCAGTTCTTTTGATGTTTCATGATCCAATCGTTTCAATGGCGCTTCTATAAGCAACTCTATCCATCTCAACCTGGTCACGTCTCCTTGACAGATCAGGGAACAGAAGAAATGGTGGAACAATAATATAACAGCAAGGTAGTGTCGGACAGACGGGATTATCATAACTTAAATTACATTTTTACTTTTTATTCTCTTTTATGATTCATTTAAAAGAATAAGTTAATAACATGTGTACAACATAAACTAATCAAGTTGATTCCTTCACGTGGCTCTTCTTGGCGGCAAACAGTACACAGCGGTTCCCGGAAAACCCGGACATGCGCATCAATATTTTACAATGTTTGTCTGTCTGTATGTTTATGGGCCACTTCAACAGTTGCCAACAAACGCTGCTCGTAAGCCATTCAAGGAATCAATAGATTGCAACGATTACAAACTCATTATGTGTTGTTATCGGGACCACGTCCTTGGAAATGCCACAAATGCAATGCAACGCGGCTCTTGGGTAAAAACAACGCCAAAACTAGAGAAAGAAAGTGGCGAATTTTGTGAAAAAGAATTTTTGACTTAATGCGTTAACGACATCATAAAGTCTGAGAAATTGCTAGGAAATTTCAGGGATCCACAAAGGCTAGGGACCCGATCCAACGCAAAGACAGCCACCCTGAGAGCTGCAAGGGGAATCCCCCCTCCCCCCCCACTCCTTGCAGTGGTTTTTACGCAGGCCAATGAGCTTGTCACATAAAAGAATCAAATGTTAAGAAAACTAAACCACAAAAAAAAAATTTAGATTTCGAGCTATTCCTGAACGAAAATATGATACATAAACGGCGACGTTGAATTTACTGAGTCCACATAGAGTGGGAGCATTGACCCACTTTAGTGACGAATTGTTAAGTTAAAATAAGAACAATTAAAGATTTCTGTCCATTGCACATATATTTTTCCTCTGTTCTTGCCATTACACATAAATATAATTGAGTGCTTACATAAGCATATATTAATTAATATATATCAATTGTTTACAGATTTTTTTTAAAAATGCGATATTTGGTTAAGTGTACACGTCTCTGTTTCGTACTAAATGGTGTGTGCAGTCAAGTTCGAGTTCGTCGTATGGCCCACCAGGATACTTATCTCTTCCTGTCTCTCAAGAATTGACAATGTCCAATTGTATAATTCAAACAGTACTTTATTAAATACAGTAGATAAGTCAAATAGTAAATACTTGCCTTAAATTACCCTTGTAACAATCATATAATGCAAAGAATATATATACACAGGTAATACGATTCCGTCTGATTGTAATACAATAATCCATTCAAGTAAAATGTATGTCTGTCACCTTTTCAAGATAAAACCGTACCTTCTCTAGCTCTACTTAAAACAAAAATTCTTCTACCGCTATAAAAACTAGGTCCCGCTTTTCTCGTGTGTTTACATCGTTCTCATTAAATCACTACGCCATTGTGATGCGTGAATAAATGTTAGGGTCTTGTGAAAAATCTTGGTTGACTTTTTCTGTTCCACGCCCTACCCATGCAAAAAACATTTTGTGCAATACATCTTTTAGAAAGAATTGTGCATGGAACAATTGTAGTGTAGAATGATAATGTCCATCTAAGTTATTATCTTTCTTGCATGGTATTTAATTTAATCATTAAATGTAAAACTGAATGTACAAATGATTAAAATTTTAACTACTCTTATGACAAAGTCTTTGAATGACTCAGTATTCATGTTAGACATCAGTTATAATACAATAAATATCATTCATTGTTTTAATCATTAAATGTAAAACTGAATGTACAAATGATTAAAATTTTAACTACTCTTATGACAAAGTCTTTGAATGACTCAGTATTCATGTTAGACATCAGTTATAATACAATAAATATCATTCATTGATCAAATAACTAAATTATTCTCTATGCTTAAAAGGATTCCTCAAATGTTCATCAATCGTTATTAATGTTTCTTTGAACAATTAACACATGTTAAAATAGTTACTGTCTTTCAAGCCTTGAAATAATGACTTATGAATGTGTCATAAAAACAATAAGACCAAATAATCCATGTTTTATTGTTCAGTTAATGTGATCTTTTAAAAAAAAAAAATTGACTGATATGTTTCAGTTCAATGTCTCTGTCATTGTCTGGAGGAAAATCAGCAACAATGTTATCTTTGCATTTTATTGTTTTTAATCTCATATGGGTAATCTAGGAGTATCAACGACACTCTGTTAATCTTGTTATTTGCTATTCTCTTTTCGTTTAATGCCATAAATGTTTTCTGATCTGTAAAAAGATTAAATTGTCTACCTACTATGTACTTATGTCATTTTGTTAGTACCCACACGAAGGCTGGACATTCTTTTTCAATAGTAGAATTGTTGATTTTAGTTTTGTTTAATGATCTACTTAAATAAATAATTGATCTGAGTTGTTTTTTTTTAATTCTTGCATGAGGCAAGCTCCTAATCCATTATTTGATGCATCAGATACTAGTGTGAAAAGTTGATTAAAGGGGGGTTATACTAGTATGTTTTCACTTTGAAAGATTTCTTTGGTCGTTCTTACTGGCGTCTCACAATCATTTGACAAGATAATCCATTATTTGATGCATCAGATACTAGTGTGAAAAGTTGATTAAAGGGGGGTTATACTAGTATGTTTTCACTTTGAAAGATTTCTTTGGTCGTTCTTACTGGCGTCTCACAATCATTTGACAAGATTATTTGTTTCTTGTTGTTTTTGTTTATTAAGTTTCATAAAGACAATATTATGTCTGAAAACTTAGATAAAAATGTACTGTAGAAGTTTCATAGACCTACTATGTCTTTAACCTTTTTTTGAGTTATGTGGGATTTTCATTTTCAGTATTTTTTCTTTGTTTTGTTCTGTTGGTTGGATGGTTTTCTTACCGACTCTAAATATTTAAAAAATCTATTTGTTGTTGAGCAAATTTCAGTTTATTTTTTGCAATGGTTACACCGTGTTTTTTTAACCTCTCTAATACTTGTTTCAGTGTTTCTACATGTGTTTTCATGTCTTTTGTGCGTACGCAAAATACAAAATGTACAACGTTCAGCATTCCTGTGAGCATTATCCTCATAAATCTGGAGAATGTGGCAGTAGAGTTGACTAGTCCGAAATGAAATTACCGTCCATTCAAACAGTCATTCTTCTGTAGAAAATGCTGTCGAGTGCATGGAATCTTTTTCCATTCCTATCTGCCAAAATCATCTTAGAAAATATTTATTGATTTTGTATTATAATATAATTTTTTTAGATGATAGTTATTGGTATTTTATTATTTAATATACTTTTTAGAAAATAGTTATTAATTTGTATTGCTATATGAACTTTTTTAGAAACTATTTATTGATATTTCAGTATTATTTAACATCTAAGAAAATATCTATTGATTTTATATTATAATATAAATTTTAAAGAAAATATATATTGGCATTTTATTATTTAATACATTTTTTTAAAAAGTTATTATTTTGTATTATTATATAAACCATTTAAAAAAATATTTATTGATACAATATTATTATTATATCAACTTTTTAGAAAAGAAATTTAAAATATTTAAATATTAAATCGATTTTTTTAAAAAAGATGTATCATTGTAATTTATTATAGACTATTAAGAAAATATCTTTAATTAATATATTTTTATATGGACCTTTTAGAAAATTGTTATCAATAAAATATTATTATATATATTTTTTTCAAAATATTTAAATATATTTAATCTGACCCTTTTAGATAATATTTATAGTAATATAAAAATTTAGAAACTTTTATGAAATGCTTATAAATAATTATTTAATATATTCAATTTTAACCAAAATTTTAAAAATAATACATTATTAAATATTATTTTTAACATATTTATAAATCATAAATTGTTATAAAGAAGTTTACAAAATTATTTTAAAATAATAATTTATTATATACACCTAAAAGTAAATGTTTATAAATGATGATATATAATGTATAATTTTAGAATGATTTATTATTAGAATTAAATTGCGATATATCCTTTTTTTAATGTTTATCAAAATATATTTATTTTATCCACCTTTTAGTATTATTTAGATTTTTAAATTATTATATAGACTCTTTAGAAAATATTTATAATTAGTAAATTATTGTATCACATTTTTTGAAAAGGTCCATCATAAAATAATTTTTATTAACTTTTTGTGAATAACAAATTATTTTACATTATACAATTCTCATAATAATGTATTATTAATTATACTTTTTAGAAGATGTTCAAATATTTTATTCTATCAATCAGTGGCCTATTTATACCCGCTATTTTTGAACGTGAAAAAAATGTACGTTCTCAAATAGAATGTGTATGTGTAGGGGAGGGGAGCTATGTTACATTATTTTAAATTTAAGTTCTGTGTTTGCAAACATTGCTATACACAACTGATGTACATTTTTTTTCGTCATGTTATTTAGTCAATTAAGTGGTCACAATATTCGTCACGTTATTCGTCACGTTTTTTTTTCATGCTATTTAATCACGTCAGATGTCACATCAATCGTCATGCTATTCGGCATCTGATTCCTCACATTTTTCTTCCCATTATTCGTCACGTTTTTTGGCATGTTATTTAATCACGTTAATGATCACATTATTCGTCATATTATTCGTCACGTCTTTAGTAACGGTCATTTATCAACCTTTTTGTCGAGTTTTTCATGTTTTTCACGTTATTTGTTTATTTCATTTCACGTTATCTGTGCATTTTTTTGGTCACTGTTACGCACTGACTTGTATTGGGAGAAATTAATCTCCTATTTTAATTTTAATTTTGCTCGATGTAAACAGTGCCTAACAAAGGACGATACCATAGAGTCAACAATTATTAAAGATACGACCCAAAACAGTTTCTAGTTACAATTTATTAAGATTTATTATTTCTTAAGATAATTACAAAAATAAAATAAAATTACAATCTTCAACTTACAGTGTGGTAGAACTCGTACCGGTACACATTTAATACCATTAGAAATAATGATGCCAATAAATAATGCGAAATAAACACATATAAGTAGGAGCACACAAATACACAAAGAATAAAACACGCCTCGTAATGTTAAGAAAATCTATGTGAAAAATCTCCCTCTTCGTGCCTGTCAATCTCTTATATATATGTAGAGTAAGATGCTTCGAGAAGGGCTTATGACGTGTTGTTTACATATCTCGGGTTAAGGAGTATATTCCAGAAATTACCCGAAAACAATCTACCCAATGCGTAATTGGAAGCCGATTGTAAACAAGCCACTTCAAAGACCTAAGCCACACCCCTTTGTGAACACAGCGTCTCATGCGGGGTCAATCAGAGGGCACGCACGAGAAATATTCTGTAAACAAGCTCTCTATAACAGTCACATTAATAGTAAAGATGTTCTTCCTTTTATTTGTCACTAAAATGTTCACTTTTTTGTCACGTTATTTGTCACGTTTTTATTATCATTTTTTTCGTAATCTTATTTGTAAAGTTTCTTGTCACATTTTTCGTCAAGATATTTACTTCTTTTCTTTCTTTTTTTTTGAAACAATTAAAACAGTTAATCATTCATTGGTAAGAAAAAATGTTAGCCAGGGATCGCAACCCACAGGTTGAGAACCGATGGTCTAAAGGATGACATACATATACCCTAATGACATACATATACCCTGATTACATCATATTATCCCATATGTCATACTAATACTCCAATGTCATACAAATACCCTAATGACATACACTATAACCCCATGGCATACAGAAACGTTGATGACATACAAATACCGTGATGGAATGCAAATACCCTGATGTTACACATTATAACCAAATGGCATACTGAAACCCTGATGGCATCCAAATGCCTTGATGTTATACACTAAAACATTACCATAGCTATTAGAGACTGACCAACCTCAGCGAAAAAATATCAAACAGACTTCAGTGGTATTTATTATGTAATTGGTGTGAGGGGTCGGTAACATTTTTTTAAATATAATTAATGAGATTTGCCCAGTGCACATTTCTGTTTCCATTGTCCATTACCATTTAACATAAAAATAATTGTGTGAATATGCAGATGGCATTATTTGGTCAATTGTTTATAGATTTTCAAAAATGTGAGATTTGCTTCTCTGTACACGTTGCTACGTTATACTGCATTTCAATCAAAGTTGTGAAGGACTGTCACCTTCTGTCATATTGCCCCCACTGTCATGTTTCCCTTGCGCTGTACACGTTTCTCCTCGGTTATATAAATTTCTCTTGCATTATGTTCGTTTGTGTTGTGTTATATACGTTTCTCTTGTGTTATATACGTTTCTCTTGCCTTATGTTCGTTTCTCTTGTGTTATATACGTTTCAGATGAACACGTTTTCTAAAATTCTGAATGTTTTTATAATTTTTAAATGTGTTTTTCTCTATTCGTACCAACGATTTTATTTTCCATATTAAATGATCGTTTGCGTGCTCTTTGTTCTTGCTATGGAGAGCTCTTTTGCGCTCTATATTACACGATTGTTTTTCTATGTGTTATTTTCTATGTTTCATAATCTATGTACTATGAGTTATGTTGCTTTTTCTATGTGGTATGTTACTTTCGTTATGTTTTTTTTGAGGTTTATGTCTAATGCATTAGCGCTTATGTAGTTTATATTATATGGTATGTTCTTTGACTTTGTTTGGCCCATTCTTATGTTGTTGTTTTTAAATATTTCTTTGTGTGTGGAGCATTCTGTTGTTTGTTGTTTTTTTTATGGGGGGGGGGGGGGAAAAAAAAAAATTTTCGCCAATTTTTTTTTTTGTTTTTTTTTTTTTGGGGGGGGGGGTGAATATAAAAACATTTCGCGCAATTTTACGGCAAGCTTCTTAAATCTTGTTCAAGGAAAACATTTCTAGTTAACCTGGGGTGGTAGTTAGCACGAGAGGTATTGTGTTAACTTATGCACAGACATCTTAAAGCGATGGTTCCCAAAGCTTTTGAATCAACGAGCAAGATTTCTGTGGAGGAGCCCCATTATGCTTATAAAATTAAAAGCATTGAGGAGTTCATGGAGTTGAACTCATTTAGGCCCATAAGTCGGAAACCTATGTCTCAAAGGTGCGACACAAAATATCTTCCAGTGTACATTCTTCTAGAGGCGTTTAACATCCGTCATCGATGTCATAAACAAAGTTCAAAACACAGCTCCATGGACGGCATTACATATCATAGTCCATGCAACAGCACATTGCTTTTCAGTTCATCACTTACACAAACAGTTGTGTTTTTTTTTAGTGCACCGATAGGAGCCACCAAATTGTTAAAGAGTTTGAAAAAAAATTCGACCCCTCTTAAGATGAACCATTTCACTTAATTTTACAGCTTTTGTGTATTTGAGATCAAATATTTGAAAGTTACATTGTAGTGTGACTGAAAAGAAAAAATAACAGGTACTAAAATTCTATGCTCAAACCAAATTATGTTTTGATAACCATTCATGATGAACTATTGACCATCGTCGGTGACAAATCAAGTAAAATTAAGACCTTGACATAGCCCCACGATCTTTGTTGAAAATATACGACATTTTAAAGCGGGAAATAAAACCTTTAAAATTAGAAACATACAAAATTGTATTCCGTGCAAATAAAATAATCGGCTAAAGATTAAAGGGATATGACTAATGAAATAGCCGAGTGCGAGCGGAGCGAATGTGCTAGATGATAGGTTGGGTAAATAGGTGATATACTCTGAAGCAAGGGTGGTAGCTAACTTATTAAAAATTACAATATTAAGTATATCTACTACCCTTAATGGTTGTAAAAGAAAAAAAGAAGAATAAACATTCCGCCCCAATGTCTTCAAATGACGTCAGCTGCGCACATTCGTATTGTTTCAAATTGTTTTGTGCTCCTCAATTTGTAGGGCAATGAATAGTAGAATCATCTCAAATCCATTATGATCAATTTAATTTGTTTGTTTTTGTTTAATATTCTCACACTATGAAAAAAATCTAGAGGTTCCTACACAAAAATTTCTACCCTCGTCAGCAATGACAACTCAGACAAAGTCTGTCAAGTTGTTTTACGCTGACAATGACATGCACAGCATGATCAAAAAACAAATTTTAAAATTAGGTCGGGGAGGAAAGATTTGAGACAGTAGGCAACGTCAAGTACCTAGGAGCAATAGTCTCGGAAGAATGCTACAAGCCCGAAATGAAGTAAAGAATTGCCCAGACCACAACGGCACTAATGACGCTCAAGAAAATATGGTACGCCAAAGATATATTCCAAGCACAAAAATCAGGCTAATGCGCTCATTTGTCCTCTTCATTTTCTTTTGTGCGAGTCCTGGGCATTAACATCAGAACTTGTAAGAAAAATAAAGGCGATGGAGATGAGATATTTCAGATGTATTCTTGGCATCTTTTATAGATACCTATGATCAAGTAAAAGAAAAGATTGGTCAGGCAAATGTGAAGTACGATCACCTCATGGTGAATGTACAAAAGCGAAAAAACTGAGATGGTATGGCCTAGTGACAAGGAAAAAGGGGCTCGCCAAAGAAATATTGCAGGGCAAAACGAGAGGAGGTAGAAGAAGAGAAAGACAGAGAAAAAGATGTTAAGACAACGTCAAAGAGTGGACAGGACTAAAACTAGGCGATGCTGTGAGACGTGCAGAAGACAGAGACGAATGGAGGAGGATGGTTTACATATCATCTGTGGCGCCCCAACAGTCCGAAGACTAAGGGACATGATGATGATGATGATTGTGACGGAGGAAACTCAATACCAACGGACAATCAGTAAGTAACATGTCCTAACGAAGACTACATGGCAATTTCGAAAGTTTATTTTAATATGATCTATTGTGACAAGGTAATTCAAAGCCAACCTAAACTAAGTATGACACATTTCCTAAAGTAGCCCAGATGGCAATTTAGAACTCTGTCAATTTTTCAACCCCTTCCCCAAAAGTAAGTTTTTTTTCCAGTTTTCGAAAGAAATATGAAGGAAATATAAGGGCGCTGATTTCAAGAAATAAAATTTGTGATAACTGCGCTAAATGAGATTGTTTAGAAAAAAAAAATTAAAGCAAAATTTTAGCGTAAAAACTGAAAAAAAGATTCGACCAAATTTCGTTTCGATCAAATTACCGTCTGTACCGTCGATCAATTTACCGTCGACGAAATTTCTTTCGATAAAATTTCCGGATACGCCACCATGCTCTTTCGTAAGATCTAGGAATGCAGGTCCCAACCTTAGCACAGCATAACAAAGTTGAGAAGTTTCGATGTATGTTGCCTTACATTTGCTCCCTTGTTTATCATGATTATGTTTGACCCCTGTTTCTCAATGTTGGACCCACACTCCGCAGGGGGACAATTTGAATTTTTTTTTTTTAAAGGGGGGGGGGAGGTTTAATAAAAATACTCTAGAATTTGAAAACCAGCCGTCAACTATGATTTAAATTGTATTTTAAAAGGAGAATTGCTAAAGTCTCGATTTGAAATAAGCGTTCGTTAAAAGTGTTGTAATAATCATTTGAGTTTATTCATTGAACAACCTGATATCTGAATATTAAAAATTATGTAATTGAGACATGAGGGGCGGGGGTAATCGTAATAATTTTAGAATGGTGGGGCACTGAACAAAAAAAATTGTGAAACACTGCCCCTTATTTAAAGTTGAAAAAACAAACAAATCCAATGAAGTACTGGTGGCTCATAAATCAACCCGTAGAGCACTCGCTGTATCGGACTCTCGGTGCGTTGTATGGGAAGCAATCGTGACCCAAATACGAAGTCATTCGGTGAAGAAAAACTCTCGACCTTGTGTGGACATTTTCGTCCAAATGGTTCAGCCGATGTGGCTGGAGTAGGGATTAGGGCCTGCTAATACACGTCCTGGTTTATATTACCTGTAAGTCAGACTTCCTGCTGATAACGAGATCCTTCAGATCGGGGTAGGGGGGGGGCAGGGGGTGTTGATACAAGTGGTGTTATGCAAATATACAGCGTGAGCCATAACATTATCTCCTTAGAATGTAGAGCCTTAATTAAAATCTAACTTTCTTAAGTATATATTTTAGCTTTTTTTTTTTTTTTGGTTAGAATAATCCTTTTATAATTATCTCCCTGACTTAAATATATATATTTTTTTGAAGCTTTACAATTTATTAAGTGTACATTTTACTTTTTTGTTTGGAGCAATCCTAACCTTTAAAATTGCTCTTATGTTCTTGCTGTGTTGTTTTTTACAATAAGAGCTTTATTTTTTAATAATTAATGTAATCATTAACAATCCTAAACACTGCTGTAGGAAGGGTGGGGTATGAGTGGAGAGGTCCGCACCCGGACATTTTTTTTTTCAATATAATTTCAAAACCAACGACAGATGTGTTTATTATTATTATTATTATTATTATTATTATTATTGGGAATCTTGTAAATCATTAAAATTTCGCAAAAAAAAATATATAAACGAATCCATCTGTTTGCTATCCATATATAATGTGTATAGGAAATACGTTGTGTACTTTGTGTGTTTCTTTCTCTTTTAAAAACTAATATTTAAATGAACTATTTATTATTCCAATGGAATTTTTTCCGGCTCTACATTGTACAAAAAATCCGGGCCAGAATATTTTCCAAGGTTGTCGTGAGGCCCCGATGCCATAGTCTGGGGATCCCTGATTTAGATTTAGAATAAAAATTTTAGACAAAATTGATACAGACGAGAAAGGATAAATATGTGAACCTGTGTTAAATGGACTACTGGAGAAAAAAGATCTTTAAAAAAAAAAAAAAAAAAAAAAAAAAAAAAAAAAAAAAAAAAAAAAAAAAAAAAAAAAAAAAAAAAAAAAAAAATTGGAATTTTTTCCGACTCTATATTGTACAAAAAATCCGGGCCAAAATATTTTCCAAGGTTGTCGTGAGGCCCCGATGCCATAGTTTGGGGATCCCTGATTTAGATTTAGAGTAAAAATTTTAGACAAAATTATACAGACGAGAAAGGATAAATATTGTGAACCTGTGTTAAATGTACTAGGGGAGAAAAGAGATCTTCTTTAAAAAAAAAAAAAAAAAAAAAAAAAAAACTGCAAATACTTAAAGGAAAGTTTATCTTTATTTAAACAAATTTATTAGGATTTTAATTTGTCTATCATGTAATTTATTTCCAACATTTGTGGTTTTCCGGTTTTCAGTTTTTAAAATACAAGGACAGCAACCTATCTAAAAGTTGATACATATTTTTTAATGATTTACCTCCCCTAAATAATGGTTGTCCTTTCTTTAATCAACGCAAGTGATTCTGTTTATTATTTTTACTTTAGATAACAATTGTACATTTTGTATTTTTGTAAATTTACAATATAAAAGAAGCAATAATATTACTTAAAGACAATGTTATGCCATATGGGAACGTATGCTTAAAATGAATGTTGTAGGAACGGAGCATTGGGGGAAACAACACAATTTTAAGCACGGCATACACAACTAGCCTTTTCCAAATATTCCGCCGCACATACCGTAAACATACAGAATCATATTTGGGTACAGAGTTCATGCCACAAAGACAAACAATGAGAACACTATTTCAGTACAGGGTTCTTGTAACAGGGGCAAACAATCAGAACCATTTTTGGGTACAGAGTACATGCAACAGAAGCAACAATCAAAACCATATTTGGATACAGGTTTCAGGCCACAGAGGCAAATAATCAGAACCATATTTGTGTACAGAGTTTAGACGACAGGGGCAAACAATCAGAACAATATTTAGGTAAAGGGTTCTTGCAACAGGTGCAAACATTCAGAACCATATTTGGGTACAGGGTTTTTTCTCAATGTTGGACCCACACTCCGCAGGGGGACAATTTGAATTTTTTTTTTAAAAGGGGGGGGGGGGGGAAAAAAAATACTTGTCTAGAATTTGAAAACCAGCCGTCAACTATGATTTAAATTGTATTTTAAAAGGAGAATTGCTAAAGTCTCGATTTTAAATAAGCGTTCGTTAAAAGTGTTGTAATAATCATGTGTGTTTATTCATTGAACATCCTGATATCTGAATATTAAAAATTATGTAAATGATACATGAGGGGCGGGGATAGTCATAATAATTTTAGAACGGTGGGGCACTGAAAAAAAAAATGGTGAAACACTGCCCCTTATTTAAAGTTGAAAAAACAGACAAATCCAATGAAGTACTGTTGGAGTCTTGACTCCACCAAATGCGCGCACAAGGTGGCTCATAAATCAACCCGTAGAGCACTCGCTGTATCGGACTCTCGGTGCGTGGTATGGGAAGCAATCGTGACCCAAATACGAAGTCAATCGGTGAAGAAAAACTCTCGACGTTGTGTGGACAGTTTCGTCCAAATGATTCAGCCGATGTGGCTGAAGTAGGGATAATGGCCTGCTAATACACGTCCTGGTTTTTATTACCTGTGAGTCAGACTTCCTGCTGATAACGAGATCCTTCAGATCGGGGGTGGGGAGGGGGGCAGGGGGTGTTGATACAAGGGGTGTTATGCAAATATACAGCGTGAGTCATAACATTATCTCCTTAGAATGTAAAGCCTTAATTAAAATCTAACTTTCTTAAGTAAATATTTTAGCTTTTTTTTTTTTTTTTTGGTTAGAATAATCCTTTTATAATTATCTCCCTGAACAGTAGAGACTTAAATATATTTATTTTTTTGAAGCATTACACTTTATTAAGTGTACATTTTACTTTTTTGTTTGGAGCAATCCTAACCTTTAAAATTGCTCTAATGTTCTTGCTGTGTTGTTTTTTTACAATAAGAGCATTATTTTTTAATAATTAATGTAATCATTAACAATCTTACACACTGATGTAGGAAGGGTGGGGTATGAGTGGAGAGGTTCGCACCCGAACATTTTTTCTTTCAATATAATTTTAAAACCAACGAATCTTGTAAATCATTAAAATGCAAAAAAAAAAAAATATAAACAAATCCATCTGTTTGCTATCCATATATAATTTGTAGAGAAAATACGTTGTGTACTTTGTGTGTTTCTTTCTCTTTAAAAAAATGAATATTTAAATGAACTATTTATTATTTCAATGGAATTTTTTCCGGCTCTATATTGTACAAAAAATCCGGGCCAAAATATTTTCCAAGGTTGTCGTGAGGCCCCGATGCCATAGTCTGGGGATCCCTGATTTAGATTTAGAGTAAAAATTTTAGACAAAATTATACAGACGAGAAAGGATAAATATTGTGAACCTGTGTTAAATGGACTAGGGGAGAAAAGAGATCTTCTTTAAAAAAAAAAAAAAAAAAAAAAAAAAAAAAAAAAAAAAAAAAAAAAAAAAAAA